>JXXA01009083.1:0-16541 GCA_000956255.1 Anopheles punctulatus | reverse complement strand
AAAAATCTTCTTTTAAAGCAATTATTGTTAGTAAACACGATCTGTTTTGAACAATCGAGCCCCTTGTTCTTCGTTTCCTCTCATCATTTCGTTATTGCTCTGCTTCTTTTCACACTAGCCCTATGGGTACAGACCCCTTAACATCGTTGTATGCAGGCGGGGCGATGTGGTAGCAAGGTCCCGACCAAACAGGCGCGTGTGCTTACCTTTGTAAACGCTTGTACTCCTCGATATCGAGCGAAAAACATCGTTTTCGCAAATATTTTATCGTTCTGCTTGTGTCCACTTAGACGTACGCAGAAGTGGTTTTAGAAGCAGGACGGGTTCGCGGACACGGCTGCAATATTTGTATTTGCGTTCGTACATCGTCTGTAGCATCGCTCGGCAGAAGGCATTGCGGCGTAAGGGGTAAAGTACAGCATGCCGAATAAAATACGGAGCATGCTGCACCACCCGCTCTACGTGTTGGCTAAATGCAGGCGATTGTAAGGCCTCGGTTCGAAAAGGGGTGGCATTATTTTCTTACAAATGTGAACGGAATAAACAGGAGAATTATGTACTCGGAACGATTTAGGACAATTTTATCGGTTAGTCAATGAAGAGATAAATAACAATATTGTCCAATCGATTCTCACCGACATCATTTGCTAGCCATCGTTTCTATATCGTTCAAACGTTCCATACGAACGAAGCGAATGACGAATGTGGTCAGCGTGCGAAGAAAACTTGCATTATCGAGAAGAAATTTCTGTTACAAGGGCGAAAGAAACTGTCACCCACGATTTAAGACCCAAAGATAGCAAAAGCTAGGTGTCATTGTATTAGAACATTATTTATTAGGCGCGATGTTACGATTTCCAGCTTATCAAGACTGCTAATACAATGAGTGCTCAAGTACCGATTTATAAGTAGTTATGGGAACGTCAATTGAATTTAAAGCTGCTGTAATTGGATATGCATGAAGGTTTCCCTTAAACATAAGATTACCCAGATCGATTTAATGCTTTCGACTTACCAGGTAGGAGATTAACAGGATCGGGCGACACACATGAGTTAGTGGCTAGAAAGAAGAAAAAAAGGTATAAAAATTATTATTGGTTTATTGGGTGAAGCATTGTACTATTAATGCTAAATGTTACTGTTAATGTTAATGTTAAATGATGTTGTATAAAAAATACTGTCAAGAATCCTTCACTGAGTGCTACATATAAAATATCATCTATCATATCATCTAAAACTGAAGGTCAAAATAAAGCTTGGGATACGTTGTATATTTGTTGATAACTACAGTAACGACTTTGGTTAAAAAAGGTTTATTCATGGCCATATGTCAAGAGGTCATGAATGTTTTTATGTTAAATAGAAAAGGAAATGAAGACGTGATATTTTATTAAAAATCTTTAAGGGATTCCCAAAAACAAATTTTCTTTTACCCCATCGTAGGTCCCAACGCCGGTCATGACCGATTGTTCACCTCGGAGCGTTTTACCCGGACGCGTAGCGCTCGGCGACGTTCAATGCTATTTCAAAGAAGCGCTTATTTATGCACATTTGCCGTCTACAGGAGGCATATGCACACGAGGGGGATGGTATCATAGAAGATAGTGGACAAGCGGACAGAGCAATTGGCACTAGCTTCAGGTTGCAACTATTTACCTAAAGAATGTTATTTACTTTCCATCATCGCAGATACTGCGACGGAGGGCACTACCCACACGAGTCATTGCCCACAAAAACGTAGAACGAAAAGAATTGCAAACAGACATGTTTATATTTCGGTATGCCGCAAAAATACACACACAAGCCGTGTGAGGAATGAAAAAAAAACAAACATTCAACTCATTATTTTGTCCACCACAACATGCTCGCTAAGCCCACAGTGCAACCACAGTGCATGCAGTTCCGTCCATTTTCCGTCGCATTGGCGTGCCACTCAGGAAGTGCTCTATATTTAGTCACACGGGCGACTCTCGACGCGATTACCTTTTACAGCGTGAAAACCAGCTCGCTGACCAACACCGTCATTGGTGTTTCGATGCCATTTTCGTTTCTACTCCATTCTCACCCCCACTCAATCCCTTTCCGCAGCCCCCCATCATCCCACGCATATTTCCAAAAAGCTAAATGCAAAAGACAAAGGCCAAAACCCACTGCACTTTTAAGCACAGCGCGGTAGCAAACACCCAATGCAAAGCAAAATCTTATCAGGTGCCTAGCCTTGGCATCTTCTTTCCTTCTTTGTCCTTCTCGAGTGGGGTCGTCTTCTCTCCCAGCGGATTCGCGTCACTTTCCTCGTACCGCAGAATACCTCTCCCTTGGCAGTCGGTGCTCGTTGTCGGTGCTATTAGAGGTGATTCGCGATCACGAAAGCAGCACGCGCCGTGTCAGCTACATTTTATCTTCCTCACGTCAAATCATACCACAATGTTTGCGACCCACACGACAGCGCAGGCCGCACCGTCATTGATTTCGCGGTGGGTAACCCAATACCACCAACAAAAAAGGGAAGCTTTAACGTCCTCTAGTGTCGCCGCCAAGTAAAGCCAAGCTAAGAGCTCGCGACTGTCGCTACTGCAGAGAGAGAGAGAGAGAGAAAGCAACACTAAACAATTACGCAAGTGTGCAGGGTGAGCGTCTATCAATAGGACTTTTAAAAACCATCCCAACCGGTCCACTCCCTGTCCTCCACCAGTCGGTGACTTCAGAATGCATTTCTCCGTGTTTGCGCTAAATTGACCTTCACCGCAATGGGATTGGGGCGTTAGTGTGAAGCCTTACGCAAACGATTCGCTTCGATTCGAGCAGACAGAACTTATCAATAATCTAAACATTCAGTGCCAGCTTCTGTACATTCCAGAAGTAAATGAACCAGCAAACCCAGCGTCCATTTCACGCCTAGAAGAAGCTGTCAGTCTGGTCGGATCAGGGAGAGTGAGAAATTAGCGAGTCACATGCCCACGACGCAAGAGGTGCGGCTCTGGTGCGGCACGGATCCAGGCTGAACCGTGGACGGGAATCAAGAACCACACACGCGCCACACAATTTACGCCTTTTTGCACGGGACGCACGCTGGTGTTGGTGCACGCGCCACTAGCTTGCTAGTTGCACTTGCAGCGCTCTCTTTTCCCTTCACCTCTCGCTCGCTCGCTCTCTCTCACTCTCTCTCTCACACACACACACCCTCCCTCCCTCCAGCTCTAACGATGTTTAGTACTTCCCCGCGTGTCCAATGATTGCATCATCACTTCTCGCGACCCCGTGTCCGTACTGCAATCGGATGCAACACGCGTGCAAGAGTAGCGCTAGCTGAGTAAGGCCAAGGAAGTGCACCGAAAGGGCAGCAAAATAAAATGCAGCTCATATCGCGCGCACGGATGGGGTTGCACGGGCAAGTGTTTCCGCAAGTGCAATTTATGATTCAATCGGCTTCACCCACCGCCGGCTGACCGATCGACTGTGACATTACACAGTGACGCGGTGGCACTGCCGTACGGGAGGAAGCGTTGAACAAACCTATCTTTTAGCAGCTAGCACCAGACGCGAGCCCAGACGAGAGAGCCGCCGTCTAAGAAAGATCTTAGGATGTGAGGGGCAGCAAAGTCTTCTGTCACTATTACAGGGTGATAAATCGGGGTGGTTTCGTTTGCTTTTGCATCTTCGTCTCGGCATAACTAAACAAACAGAGTACGATTATAGAATCTGCAACTGTAGCGTACTTTAAACCTTATTTATTCCAGTGATACTTAACACGAATTTGGGTGAAATAACTCATGAAGAAATATCGAGGCAAATAGAAAAGTGTGTCAAGTATATGATGAGCTATTCCGCTTTTGTGTAGGTATACATCAACTACTCATCATAGAATGCGTAAAGAATTTATCTCCCAAATGATGTACCAAGGTAGAGTTTCATCGAACCAATGTCCTAAAAGCTAAGGAAATTTTAACTAGTAGTTCAAGTTTGATAAACAATATTGACTACATTTAATCAAAAAAAAATTAAAGTCCCCAATCATGTCAGCGCTGTTTCAGGTAGCCTGATCCTCATTGTTTACTGATAAAACAACAAGTAAAACTTTGAGCACTAATCATGCCCACCTAGAAACGGCGGTCAGCATGCTCAATCGGTTGAGAGCCACTGATCCAATCACTAAGTGCAGGAAGTTTTTTTTTTTCTACTAAGCGATACTAATACTCAGCAGCATGATTGCACCAACACACAGCAGTCTGTGCCAATCGCAACAAACTCTTGCGCAGTGACGGGGTTCGGTTCGATTTCTAATTTTATTCACATTTTCTTACCTATCGAAAAGTGCAAGGCGTAGTTTGTTAGCCGGCAGTCAGACAAACAGCGAACTGTTGCACCCGCTCATTGGTGGACAACGATGCAGGAGAGTTATCCAAGTGATGTGATGATGGTGACGGTGATGACGATGATGATGATGATCGTGTCATTCCATCTCAACACGGGGACATCAAGCCAGGAACCAAAACGGAACGGTCATCGCTGAGCGACGCAGGCGGGACGAATGCATCCACTTGAGCTTCGTTGTATGCAAGTGTAAATTAATTTACTTTCCACCAGACTCTCCCGCACACGATCTGCGTCCATCGGCGCAGTGTGGGGACGAGACGGTACGAAACAGCGTGCCAGACGTGCCCCGGTAGGGAGAGAAGCAGCAGACTGGCAGCAGGCAGGCTCAATCTGGTTGAAGTGGATGATTTATGGCTGGGAAAGTGTGTAGTGTCACGCTTTTGGGATGGGTGTCACTGTTTCTCGTTGGCTGAGATGAATGTGCGTTCGCAGGTTTCGTGTTTTTGTCACCTTCTATTGCATTTGCCGATTTTTGTACTGTCTTTTAAAAGCGAATTCCAAAAAGGAAGATATACGCAGTCACGGACGCTTAATACGACGTTTGATGAAGACGTCAGTTTTTTTAAATCGTTTGTCAATAATCTACGCCTACATGAGCAATCTAGCACAAAACAAGTCCCGTACAAATTAAAGCGCAAGCATGTAATCTTTGAGTTCGTAAAGTAGCATTGGGAATTGTGTTTCACACATTCAATACTAAAAAAATTGGCTTTTACACGTTTTGGCGAAACGGTGTAGTTGTAGATGTTACATATCTCAATATAGAAGTTTTTATTTTCGAATTACATTAAACTTACTTTTGATAGAACAATATTTACAAGAACTGTCATTAGATTGCAATCACATCATTACTATATTTGATTGGGTGACATGTTTTTCGTTTGAAAAATGTTGTGACACTTTAAACATATTTGTGAAGTGAAGCGACACTATCTTCCAAGCTTCCACACTGTACGATGCACGATGTAGTGCCCGAACTCCTCGATGCGGATGAACGAGCATATTTTCGCCAACACTCCGCGGATGAACAAACACAAACTGCCAACATCCGTTCGCCAGTCCAATTTTCATTCCGGCTACCCCAGTAGCAAAGCCCATCCGATGCAACTCTGCCCAACGATCCTTTCGGAATATCAAACGTCCTCGGATTTGACGGGAAAACACGCAGTAAAGTTTCCCACCAGACCGAACCGCTTTTTGTGTTGTGACGAAAGCCACGTGCGTGGCCACTTCCTTCCTGTTTGTGTGTATGTATCTAAGCGCACACTGCCGTAAAATCACTCGCGCTGGCTAGTACAAATCCTTCCACGGGCGCGAATCTATGTCGACAGTTGCGGTAACATGCGATGGAAATTCCTCGAGTCGCGAGAAAAATAAAATCACCTACACATCAGCATTCGTCGGACGCGGTTCATCCTACTGGTGGCCCTAGCTAACGACAGCTGATATTGAGCGATAGCTAAACAGTCCTCCCGCACTCGGACAGGGTCAGTTGAGTATATTAGCGAAACATTTCAGCATTGAACCCGGAACTCCTACCGCGAAATGACTCGTTGGCACCCTTCTCCACGCAACGAGCCAATGCCATAGTATTCGCAGGATATAACACAAGATCGCGCCAGAGCGCTTTCCAAACAGTCCGCAACTTTAACCGACACAGAAACAATGTGAGCGGATGCGGTTTTTCAGTCAGTCACTCCATCCTGGGATAGGGGTGAATCAGTCACACCGGGGAGCAGAGGAATTCACCCGTGCATGCCACATGAAACACGCAGGAGGAGTTTTCGGTTGAAAAGTTGCAACAAACATCGCCACAAAACAGTTCTGTCACTGACTTGCAGGGCAACCCTATTCCTGACCCCTCAAGAGTGGTTGAAAACAATGGCCATGCCAAACCCGACCTACATCAACGATTGTTACAATGGTACAATCCCTTCCAATCCATTCTCCCTTTCCCATGGGAGAGTGCACTTAATTTGACTAAATTGCGCTCGCTATTGAGGTGTGAATGTAGGATATGCTGTTCCTTTTTGCATACATTTATACCAGCTACAGTGTGTTCCTTGACAGAACAATCGCAGGATAACATCCCGCAGCAGCAGCAGCAGCAACAGTTAGCTTAAAGCTGTATAATTTTTACACGTTTTCAACCACTCTTACTGGTGGGAAGCTAATATTTTTGTAGTGTTTATACAATAAAACTTTCAATACATTTACATTACTCTCCCATGATTAAGGGGGCAGTATGCGTGTTTTTCCTGAAGATATTAAAAATTTCCGATCGTATAACAACATCGTTTACATCGCCGCGAGTTTTCGCGGTTGTCGTTGCCTCGTGGTGTTTTTCTTTTTTTCATAAGAATTAAGAGCATTGTAGATAAAAATAAACAGGATTCAGTATTGTTTTTTTTTCTTAAACATGCACAATATAATTTACAATAAATGAAGTTCCTAACATATGTCTTCTTGAAAAAAATAAAGGCCTTGTAACCGTTCTTTTCTTAGTAGTTTCTGTGTTTTCTAATTAAGCTTTCCCATGCATTACTTGCATCTATACAATCTTCCATATCCTTCCTCTATAACATGAATTACAAATTCATTTCTAAGCTGTTGTTCCAGCCTGCACTAAGATCAAACCACATGCAAACGTATAAAATACATCCGCAAATTCTTTTGTAAATACAATTTAGATATAGGGCGCACCAACCACTCGCTAAAATTTGCATAAAAGTTGGTTTGCACATCGATACTTACGCCCGGCTGGTAGCATTGCGTATTTACGCTGTGCAAGTAAATCTTTTTCAATCGTATTTTTAGTCGTGTCTTTCCCTTATGAAGTTAAGGCTTGTCTGCGACTGTCAAAATCGTGCCACAAAATGGGCCAGAAATGCATTTTAAATAATCACCAGCAGCCAATACGTCAGCCATCTGCGGCCAGTTTTAAAGTCGATCGCTGAAACTCGCCCGGTATCGGTAAAATCGCGTCCGTACCGCTGGTTTTGCAAAGCCTACTCCCGAGCCGGAATTTTGTCGTGGGTGGCTAGTTGCTTGGAATCGTGTACTTAGTGTACTATCATCGCAACAACGGTAGCAAGGTACGACTCTGTCTCTACGCGGTGGGCCTCCTGCTTAATTAGAAGCGGAACGCAAGTGACTTGTCACTCCGAGAGCATCTGGCGGCCGTCGTCGATGTCGTTGCCGTTGTCTGGTCTTTTTCGTACGCTCCAAACCAGCCTCCTCTTCATCTTCCAGCCGTCTTTTTGCAAGACGGTTGCAGAGCTGCGGACGTTGTTGGAGTGTGGCCTTGTTGGGTGCCGAGCGGGGGAGAGAGCAGCTAAACATTCAACTGTCACTTATCGTTATTTCGCCTGCTCTTTGGTGTGTAGCGAAGTCGCTGCCCGCGGAAACGGAATCGGAAAGCGAATAAAAGGATGCTAATGCGAAGGAAGGCAGCTGCTTTACATTGATTTTCTTCTTTTGCTAAATGCTGTGCCGGGCTAGTTAAGAGGCTTTAAAATTAGATACATCGATACGCTAACCTTAGTAGACAGTTTTTCTTCACGTGCAACGTGTTGCTTGGATTTTTGCTTGTGTCTTTGACGTTAAGCTATTCATCGGCACACCAATACATAACGAGGTGAACAGCGTACACGTTGTCGTCGAAAACCAGCGCTCAGACTATCCGGCCGATGTATGTTTATAAAGCAAATCCCTATTCGAGGTCGCACGACATGAAGTGCAAGCTAAAAACGCCAACTGATAACACAATTGCACTCGGACCTAGCGCTGCTGTTGTACTCGGCGAAAGCGCCCGGTTAACTATAAACTGACATTCGTGCGAGTAGAATGCGATGGACAAATGTACACCACACCCAACAAAAAAAAACACGACTACGCTGGCAGAATCAAATCTTTGCTAGTCTGTGGCGAGTGACTAGAATAGCGAGCGGCTTGTGTATCACCGATAAGATTAGTGTGCAACGACCAGCCTCAATGCCACCCACCGTTGCATCCATAACCGACACGGGCACAGAAAAACGGCGAAATGCGACCCTTTATCAGCTGAGCGCTCGACGCTACGCCTGAAACGAGCGTGAAACTCATCGCCCCAACAGCCCATCCTTCCGCAGTCAGCTAGATTTTCACAGACATATGACTAATTAATACGATGTTGTACGCTTATTGCAAATTCTACACCTAGCTTTATATTTATTTTGTATTCCAAGCAGTATGCAAATTTATCATTTGTTCTATATCCGTGTTTACCCCCTCCCATTGATTATCCCTGTCTCTTTCGCTTTTATGGTCTTTAATTAATTCATCGTTCTACGGTACACGCGCATTTAACGATCAACAACACAGCGAGTGGCTTACGAATAGTGTCACGTCAGGTTGACCTTACTTGTGCAACAGGCCCTGGTCAGGCGGAACTGGTCTTTGGTCTTTCCAATGCAGATCAATTGCACGAAACGGTTACACTACAATAAGCATAATTCCATTCACCGTTCTTACTCGCAACCGCGATTTTCTTTTCACAACCTTATGTTCACTCTCACAATTTTCCCTATTCTATTAAGTAGCTAATGCTCACATCTTTCCACCTCTCAGGCCCACCATGGTTCTATATCGTGAACAAAATTAGAGGGATTCTTTCTTCGATATTCTTCTTTGGATCGCACGGGAGTTTATGACGCACGTGGCAGACTTGCCACTTTTCGTGTGCAACTGTCACTGGTTACAGACGGGTGCATGTTGACTGCGGTCGATATCATTCTACCTCAGACAATGAAAGCGATTTAAAGGCAATCAATAAATGGCATGCATAATTGATGCACTGAATATCACGCCCATTCGGCGAGTCGAGTTCGTGAACGTAAAACGTAATAGTACAAAAAAAACTATTTTCAAAAAATCATAAAACTTTCATTATAAAAATCAATAAATGTGAAAAATCATCACCTTGAAATTGAAACAATAAAAAACAACCTAACTTCAACAACTTATATTGAGTCAAATAAAGTAGTTCTATGTTCCCACGAATGGTTTTCTGTTTTAAGAAATGCGTAGACAAAATTTAACACAAATAAAATTTTAAAAATTCGACCTTAGCCCTGAAGCAAGAAATAGTGTAATGAAGATTATTAATTTATTGGGAAAAGTATTTTAAAACTTCAGTGTTTCAGCAATAATTTGAAATAATGTTGAAACAAAACTTTCAGGAATATGTTTGACAGTTGAATTTGGCTTAGTAATTAAACATGATAATAAAAAACAATCCAAATGGCGGAGTTTTTGTATTTATCTTTGAGTTATTCTTCTATGCTAAACTTTATTTGCTATCTCATGCAAGATCAACTACATGTAGTACTTATAAATTCTCCATGATCCTTTGCAAATCATAATTATTTCAAAAAATGGGTCACATTGAAGCACTCTGTGAAGATGCTGCAATGCGCTGTTTGATCTTGCCCGCGGCACAACCAACTTGTGCATGATACAGCAAAATAAATGTTCCTTCTACAAAGAGTAATACGCAGCTCAAAAGCAACACACGGGATACCACATTCGCCACGGTTGCTTCTGACTATTGAGGTAAATATTCGCCGCCCGGCGGAGATTAGCGCACAACTCTCGTTCACACCGCAGAACAATGATCATAATCATACACACACTTCGTATGTGGACCCCCAGAGCTCATTGACGCCTCGTAATGTAGACGCCACTGGTGGATGCTGACGTTGGATTCGGAGACCAGGTGAAGTGGTGGTGAAAATTAATTATATAATTCACACAATGCACTACCGACGGCTCTTAACAGGATAGCTTACTATCGTCGATCGCATGCAATCTTCAGACGCGTCTCAGGAGCGTGTCTCGATCGCGACACCCCGCGGACATCGTCATCTAGCAGGCTACTCCGTTGATTGATTCTTCGTTAATGCCGAATGCATCAACATCGGCACAGTCTACACATGCGATGCGCTTCAGCTCATCAGTGAAGAAGAACCTCAACTGCTTCTTTCCGAGACCAATGATGACGAAGATGATTATGGCTGAGGATGTAGTGCATCATGATCACCGCCGTGACTCAAACGGCTGCGAACAACCGCTTCACACGAAGGTTGACCAAGGTATGGGTACATCAGAAGAAAAAAAACAAAACTATACTACAAGCAAAACATCGTTCATTTGTCGATTTTATTGGTTACCTCGGTGAGGCTTTTGTTTTGCTTGGCCCGAGTCTGTTCGTGCAGCGTTAATTCTTAGCGATGAATTCGCGGTTGAAATCAATTTTTAAAGAAGCTGCTTTACCGCACCGTCTGCAATGCAGCACGCGGTACCAACGATGTGTGTTAGCTTCCATAACCGAGGCCGAACTCATCCTGCAGCAAGGTGGGACAATGGTTGTACTACTGCTATGGACGTCGTAGCAGTACCTTCTCCACGCGGCGACGAGAGTTCGACAGTCAGTTGATCGATTTGTGGCGATTTGAAACGGTCCTCCCGCCGCCATCCAAACGGTTGGCGGCCATTCCCTCGAAGGAAGGAATCATACACCCAGCCCCCAACGGACGTACTGAGAGTGGTACCGCGCTTGGCTCGTCACACGATCAATCTTCAGAATTGTTTCCTTAGTTGCAATTTCTTCTCCCTACGAGTATTCTAGCTTCCCCGACCGGCTTCATTATCTGCTGCAGATTGCTGCGCTTTCCCTTTCGCCCGCGTGCCGTTTGTTCCTTCTGCTCCGAACGGACAGATTCCAAGACGGTCCCATCATCGACACCGGCATCGCCGTGAGATAGCCTCCAGTGATCTGCGCGTGAGTTTGAACGTCGTCCAATTTATGCATTTCTCGAGGTCGTTCGGGAGCACGGCTACGCCCAAACCACCGGTTTTTTGCACCGGTCCTGGTCATAACTTTAGCAGATCATAAATGACGCGATCACTTCAGTAATGATGATAATGATGTTGGGAGCCCTTCTCACCGTTCTTTTCTGCGCCACTGGCAATCAAACCATTGTAAAGCGGTTTTTTGTTTCGTTCAGTATTGTTTTCGCATTTTTTCATCCTTTATCTGTTCACTTTGCCTGATATTTCTTTTATCGAACATTTTCTTCCGCTTCCGTCACGAACCTATCCTTTTGCTACAGGTTTCATCTGCTTTATGTAGAATGAGTTGAAAATTTTTAAAATTTGGAAATATTGTATTTGTTATTAATCTATCTTGGGCAATGCATTGTCCGAGAGTTAAAGTCAGTTTTTTATATAAATTTATATTCAGCTAGAAATCAAAGCTGAGGTTGCTGAGCTGAGCACAATTTATCTAGTACGATCGGAAAAAAACCTTCAAAGTAGTACTTCGACTCTTAGAATAATTAAATGTTCCCAAGAATGTTCAATTGCATTGTGAGAAGTTTTTCCATTGATAAGTAATATTTCCAACTACATAAAAAACAAAATCTATGAAAAATTCCACTTCAATCAACCCACTAATATCCGCAAAAAAAAATGTACCTCGGGTGGGATGCATCAATAAAACTTACCATCAGAATATCGCACTTATCCGGGGCACGTTCCAAGCAAATATGCTTTCAAACTTTCTCAGACAGCTCAAGAAACAACAAACGCGGCTTTCGACTATCACTCGATTGAACATTCCTTAAGATATTCACCACCCTCGACTGATAGAAAACATGCGATTTCTTCCGTAAATGCGCAGCACGTATTGACATGCCATGACGATAAAAGAAACCGATGCATGATGCGAGACACGCGTTGTTCCAAATTCAGTAAAATTGCGTTTGCAAGCTAGTATCGACTTCCAAATTGGATACAAAACAAACGATGCGGCACAGAACGTCAAATCGCGCGTATACACACACATACACACACACACACACACATTTGATTATATCGTCATTGCGTCGAAAAATGCGTATTTTCGAAATCCAATTCAGCCAAGGGTAGGAGTGCAATTTGGTCTTCACGCAACTGTGATGACATTGAGAGCTCCCTGGTGCTGCTTCCCGTGCAGATTCGAATGATCGCACGTACGTTCCTTCGCTGCCTATTGTTCCCACTGCTGCAGATGCTCCAGGCCATATCATGCATGCGCACCCCGGCGAGAGAACTGCAATGAATGCAATTATTTCACGTCACTCATCCATTCAATCAATGAATTGAAATGACTTCCTATTTATAAAGAAACACCGTTGGGTGGCAAATCACACTTTGGAAGTGGCATGCGAGGGCCTCTGAGTGGGTCAGTACTGCATCTGCAGTACTCCAGTTAGCGTACCGATGCGTTCTATAGACATGTTCCTAGGAACGCCCTGCTAGGACTACCTATATATGTATATTTTAATTTTTGTACAGCTTTGCAATTTTCCAAAGCAATATTTTTATTATTTTCTACTCACACCATCACTAAGCACATGCCTTATTAGACTTCATAAAATTCATCTTAAAACAACAAATAGTAAACAAAAAACGTTAAACAAAATTTGCTTAAAACCAGTACCATACACCATGACATCAAACCAACCCGCCGCATCACTCCGAGCGATCTTCGTTTAAAGAAAATTTGTTGTCGATTACTTCTCCTCGCTTCCACGCGCAACCAGTGGGTAAGCACCGTTAACATAACGTCAATTGTATTATTTAAAAACACATAAAAATACAAAAGTCATGATTTTCTCATCTTCGACACATCATAAAGTTATCAGCTTTCCTCCCAGTGAGCCACGCCCAGGGCTTCGCATTCCGATTCGTTCGCGTCCGTCTGCGGCCATGGCGTGAAGCAATCATGTCTTCCCCCGTATACTCCGCACACCAATCCGGTCCGGTGTTCGTTCCCGTCAAGATCCCCAAACGGGTGTAAATGCTGCGTCTGAAAATGCCTGTGAGCATAAGCATTTGCAGCCTTGCACACCACATGCACCACTTGCTTCATGTTGCCTGTTCTTGCGTTGTACCATGCAATTACCAGTTGATGCAGGCGGAAAGATGCAAAAGCTGCTTGCGAACGGCTCCGTCGAGGGCGGTGGCCTGGGACAGAGGAGCAAAACAAAAGCAACCGAATCAAACAACGTCCAGCCCGAAAGAAAACTCGAGAAAACAATATCATTTTCTTCGTTTGCTCCGGTACCCGGTAATAATCGAAAATTATCCATCTTGATCTGCTCGATTTGATGATACTCTTTCTCGCTTGCTCTCTTTCTCGCGGTGCGATCCCCCACGATCTGCGAATGCTGAGTTCGACTGATGAGACACTGAACCATTTCTCCTCATCCCTCGCGCACGCCACACACCAGAACCGATTGCGATCATAATGATCGGTTGAATCTTCTTCCTCCCTGAAACAGACGAAAACCGCGCGTAATGATATCGAATGATGCAGTTCTTTCATTATTGTTGTTACTCTCGTTTAGTTTTGTTTTGTATTCGATGCTTTTGCTTAACCACAGAAGATATGAACAAGTGTGTGGTTTTATGGTTGATCTCTGGCAGTGAGTAAAGTATTTTCGCGCCGATCGCATAAGATTTTCAAAACAGTTCGAATGAATATGATTTTTTATTATGCCCAGAGCAAAAAATTTAAATAACGTTTAATGCAATAAATGCGTTTTGTCTCTGCTCCCACAGCTCCAACATATCATTTGTTAGCTTTCGTTTCTTCTCCCTCAAAACCATATTGTTGCTGCAAGCAGTCGGTGCATCTATTTGATGCAAACTTTATCTTCTGTTTGACTATACGTATATCAAACCGATTACAGTGGCGCGTGCTTCCCATGAAACATTGTCACGCAGGGTAGAGCGATAAAGCTTGCCACAAATTATACCCAAAGCTCTGCACAATCGACCAAGATAAGAGTAATATTCTTAGCGTATCGCTCACCTCTTTTCCTACCTCTTTTCACCCGAATTCCAAATCCACTGACGCCACTTGATTAAAAGATGCTAAATCATTCCACAGCACAAACACGGTAACGCACACGGTTGCAGCTCAGTGTCTCCAATAGTGATGGGAAAAAAGTTTGCAGAGTCGAAGACCGATTCCGACTGACTCCAGATGATTGAATGAAAATGACTTTGGAAACAGTGTCCAGCAGTGAAAGCTTCAGAGCCTGTTCCCAACGGTTCAAGAGAGGAATCTAAACTTGTTTTGTGTAGTCCACATTATTACATGTGTTTCTCGTACTGCTTAAATTTATATACCTATTCGTTTTAGTATTTTTTTTAAATAATTTAAGGCTATACTGTTCGCACAGTCCACAAGTACCTTGTACCGTACGTTACCTCTATAAAGTGTGTAGTGCTTGTTAAAACAGCTAAGTCAAGTCAATCAAAAATTTTGATTGCAACGAGAAATAAATTACTCTAGAAGAAAAGTGTAATAAATATCCAAAAACAAATTAAGTCAAAAGTGCGAACAAAGTTTAATATAAACAAAACACATTCATTAAATAAAATCGCTTAAGTAACATGCAAATTCATTTGAGAAACATTCCACACATATTGATTCTCCACATTCGCTAAGGAAACCTAGTTCGGAATGAACTTCGGAGTCGATAAGTCAGAGTCGCCCATCACTAGCCTACACGCAATGCAGCGTGCGATTGTGCTGCAACTTACTTGCATTGCCACCGGTAATAAATTCTGCTGAGACAGAGCCACCGGTCGAGGAGTGGATGGAGCGGAGACAGACCAGTAAACACAACAAACACAGCAGCACCAAACGTATTATCATTGCGCTTCAAACCGCGAAAAATGAGAAGCTGAACTGATTTCCTGCGCCACCTCTCTTCAAAAACCATCCGTGCGGGTGGTGTCTTTTGTCTTAAACGCCTCTCCATCGCAACCCACAGCACATTGTGGTGGATCAAGTGAGATGCCGACGATCCAGCGTGTGTTGGATACAAGCCCCGCTGCCGAAGAGATCTCGCCTCGTTCCACGGGACGAGGGAAGAGATGATAATTACAATCATAAATTTTTATTTTACGACATGCATTCAACAGTTGCGGCATTCGGCCGCACGCGCGGCTTGCTTTGTGTGAACAACTCAACAGACTGCAACCAGCGACCACCACTACATGGCCACGAATGATTGTGTTTGTGCTCGAGGGCTGCGCGAGATTGGCGTACTCCAGACGTACGGAATATGCGGAGAAAAGCCAGTGCCAGGGTCAAAAACGAAACAACTTCCTCCGATTCCAAGCTCAACCCAACGGATGAGTTTGAGTTATGAACACCGGCAAGCCACAGATCGACGATGGATGGCAACACCTTGCGCAAAAACGAAAATCGGAAGAGCGCCATCGATCATTGTACCAGCACTGCGCTGTCCGAGCAAGGAAAATGATTCAATGAAATCTATCAATTTGTTAGGGTAATGATAAATAAAGCCACCCCATAACCATTAGCGCAAATTATATGTTATAACAATTTCCCGGCTCGGTGGATGAAGCGATCCGATCGACTTCCTTGTGTGTTTCGCACAGCGGGTGAAAGATTCTTTAATTTGCTCCGGTTGTAATCCGCTGCCCTTCCTCCTCGTGTGCCACAATCTGTGATAGGACATTATGTGCTAGCATCACGTTCACACCATCATTTAAGAGCGAAATTATGAGTTCATTATTTATTGTCTTTTTTACTTTATGTTTCTTTTCATCTCGGGCTTGCTACCGTTCACGATTCGTTCTATTTGGGAATATAGAAATGAGCCTAACTTAAAATGGGTCATTATAAAACATGTACGAACATCGTTAAATTTGATGAAAAAGTGTGAGTTAAGGAAGAAGTTAATTAAAAATAAAAAACACCACTCAGGGTGGAAATACTTTTTCTCTTTGAGGCAAGCACATAAATGTAAAAATAAAGGATATATAAATTTTTTACACTACGGTAATCAAAATGATAATTCATTGCAATAGTTAATGATTAAACGACTACATTGCATCCTTAGCTACATTTTAGTTTTGCATTTTAATATTTCCATTTCTAGGTGACTAATGTTAATTTGAATATTTGCGTGGAATTATCGTACAATAATTATACAATCAAGTTTACCTCTTATTTATTCTACCAGTCAAATGAATTGTTAATTTACACCTTTGTTACTTCCTGTTACAGTTCCAACACAGTGAAACTACCTTAACCTGATTTA
>JXXA01009081.1:0-17922 GCA_000956255.1 Anopheles punctulatus | reverse complement strand
GGGTGGAGGGGGGTGAACAGTGAGGATGAGTGAGTGAGGTTTTAACCGGCAAAAGAAAATTGGTACTATTTATCGTTTTCACACCCAACAAACGCTTCGAACCGAAACGGACACGCGAAGAGCCCGATGGCGCTCGTTGCATAACGTATCAGTTTGAGTAATTGATTTCCGTACACACACATACTCATCGGTGCCCATCCGTGGGGTGACGGTTTTGGCCGGCTGGTTTGTCAATATTTGCCCACGTTGGTAAGAGACCCCGTCATACCACCTGGCGAGATTTTTGGGGGATCTTTTTTTTCTCGCGTTTTTTACACGTTTTTTTCTTTTTGGAAACAAAACATAACAATTTCATCTTCTACACCAAATATTTGTTCGGTAGAGGGTGTTGCTTGCTTATGTTCACTGCATTTCATGCTGTGTGCACTACGCACACAGACGAAAGCAGACAACTGTTTTAAAAACAATGAGATAGCGCTGACAGTGCTTCGATGGCTTCATTTGCATATTTGCTTTATAAATTTGAAGCTATGCTTTGAGAGAAGGCTGCATACTATTTATTTGAGTTTATATTGATTTTTTTTAAATTTAAAACCAGTTGCCTAAACGATTTAGTCATTTTTGGTTTCTTTGGGTTCTCTATTTGAACTTCGTTTCGACTTCTTTTGCTGCTCTATTTGAGCTCTAATCGATAATGGATCGTATAGGATTTGGACCTCGATTGGAGTTCGATTGTAGCCTTATTAAAATAATATTTGAACATTAATTGAGCCTTCAGATGGAGCCGTGTCATGTTTGCAGTCACCTTAAGATTTAAAATTTAAGGTTTTTCTTTATTGTATATTTATATTAGTTTAGCTAAACTTAATCCTTTGTCGAGCATTTTACAACATAATGATCAAAATTGATTTGGCTTTACTTCCCAAATAGTTTTCAAGGTTAGGCTTGCTAAATGTATCCGTTTTCGAACAACCTGTCGGATGTATTTCTAATAAGTCTTTGCATAATAATGCGCGCGAATTAATTATCCTCTATCAAATTCCTCCAATAGTCGTTTCGAGCGAATGAGCATTTCCCACATCATCAACGGACGCATAATTAATGGTTTGCCGTCAATTTGTTTCATGGCAATTCCTGCTAAAATCATCATAGATCAGATCATTTCTTCCGAGGGCATTGCCCTGATGGAAACAAACGCATTACAACCGGCCCAGAGATTCCCTTCACCAAGCTAGACTAGAACCGTCGTAATTGCACTGGAACACAAAGACATGGCGAGGCCGCTGGGGACATGCCATCCGTTAAGACTACCTACCTTTCAAGGATGCATCATTACTAACGTTTTATTTTCTTGCTCTCCGCTCGCACCTTCCCGCCCACGGCTGCGGTCCAGGTGCTAGGTCCTCGGTTGATGGAAAACAGGAAACCGTTCGAGCTGCGGAAGGTGCTGATCGTGTACAACTTCTTGCAGGTGCTCTTCAGTACGTGGCTGTTTTACGAGGTATGATTGCAATCCCTCTTCCCGGTCGCGTGGTCACGGCCCGCGGTCCGGTTGGCCCGCGTCGTTGACCTCCGCGATAGGCCGGCGCCTTTCACTTTTTTTTTTGTTTTTGTCGCACAACCTCACCTAAACCGAATGCATCTCCCGTAGGCATGCGTGTCCGGATGGTTGGCCGGGTACAGTTTGCGCTGCCAGCCGGTCGATTACTCCCGCTCACCGATGGCCCTGAGGGTAAGTAGCCGCCCGGTGGGGCTTCCGGCATCGTCTAGAAGTTCATTCACGCCACGACACTTGTGGGGTGTTTTTGTTGTTTTTTTTTTATTTTCGCTGCAGATGGCGTCCGGATGCTGGTGGTACTACTTCTCCAAGTTTACCGAGTTCTTCGACACCATCTTCTTCGTGATGCGCAAACGGTACGATCAGGTGTCGACGCTGCACGTCATCCACCACGGCATCATGCCGGCCTCGGTCTGGTGGGGAGTGAAGTTTACGCCAGGTTAGTAGCGCCAGCGCCCGACAAATCGCCCGTGATGTCCGCAAAATCCAAAATCGAAATGAACGAGCGTTCCAACGCTTGAAAAAAAAACCCCAACACAATTGGGCCACCACGCCGGGCGCTGTAGCGATTAAGTAGCCGGACCCGTCCCGTGTAACAGGCGTATTTCACACGCATACAGCAGCCCTTACACAATCCTAGCCACCTGGTGTACCCATGGCAACGCACAGTTGCGTTTGGAAGCGTTGAAGAAATGAAGCAAAGCGAATCATTCCCCCCAATTGTGTCACACCCCTTTTGAGAGTTTGTGGCAGACAGCCGGGCCAGTGCCTAAAATATACATATTTATCATTACAATGAGGCGGTCCGGTGCGCCTCCCACCCCGGGCTCGACCTTTAATGTGTCACTTCATCGCACCGTACCAGCGCGGCTACCGTACAGAAAAACCTCGGCCTCCGTTTTCGTATATTTTTCCCTTTTTCTTCTTTCTTAACGAATGCCCGTCTCGCAATGGAAAACGTAAGGCACCAGGTGGCGTTGGGCGATGGATGTCGGGATAGGGTATTTCAAATGTTTGGTTTGTTTGCTAATTAAATTACTATTCAGCCGCGCTGAACGCTGAATCATGCTGCTGAATAGTTTCTGTCGCAAATGAGTATTGCTGGTCCGCGAAAATGGGGTGCCCAAACGCCAGAGTTTTGCCTTTGGATGTCTCTCCCGACAGTGCAGAATGTGTACAGAAGTGTATGAAATCTCCACTGTCATCGTCTAATGCTCGATTGGAAACACGACTTAACGTTGCTTCCTCGGGGAAAATCTCTGTCTTGTTACGTAACGATCGTAGTGCGCATGTAATAGGAACCAACACTTTCTTCACCCGCTGGCATTCTGTTCTCCCTCTCTGCCACCAGGTGGACACAGTTCTTTCTTCGGTCTGTTGAACACCTTCGTGCACATCATCATGTACGCGTACTACATGCTGGCCGCGATGGGACCGAAGGTACAGAAGTATCTCTGGTGGAAGAAATACCTCACCGTGCTGCAAATGGTAAGCCGATCTGCCCACCGCTGTCGTGGTTCTAGCGACCGTGAAATGGGTTTGTTAACGATGTTTCCGCTTCTGTTCGACACAGGTTCAGTTCATCCTGGTGATGGGCCATGCCTTCCAGCTGCTGATCTGGAACGAGTGCAACTACCCGATCGCGTTCGCCTACTTCATCGGTGCGCACGCCGTCATGTTCTACTTCCTGTTCTCGAACTTCTACAAGCAGGCGTACACCGTCCGAAAGCAGGTGAGTGAACGCCAGCTTCCAGAGCCGTACGACACGTCCCTGGTACGTCCCTACTAAACCCGACTTTCGCGTTTCTTCCGCAGGCAAAGAAGGAAAAGGCTGAGCAGATGGCCCTCATGAACGGTAACCTTGAGTCGGTGCCGAACAAAAACATCACCAATGGACACGCGAACGGGCACAGCAACGGCAAGCCGGACTTCTACCAGACCCTCGACAAAACGATGGAGGATAGCTACTCGACCACGCGGCATCGCGCGTACGTTGGGTTCGGTAGTAATTAGAAATGGGAACGCCGTGCCACGCCGGTTATCCCTTCGCTGTGATCCGAGGATACGAGCGACTCAGGGGGAGACTCTATCCCTTCGTCCCAGCCATTATGCCCGCCCCGGGTACTCCCGCGGCTAGCTCATCTCTGATCCCTGGACGCTGCCAGTGAACGCCCATTCCACCTGCAAAAGCCCAACGGACCAAACGTCCGTGCGTGGACTGGAGCGGCCCGAACGGAGGGACTGGTTTTTAACTAAAAGATAAAAAAACAACTCAACTCGATCGCTACGTACGGTTGCAGCCGCGTGTTTGGCGTAGGATTTTACTTACTCACTTCGGTATGTCGTGCTCGAGTACGAGTGCGCGCGAACATGACTTTACGCTCGTCCGGCCCGAAGCTCACAGTGAGAGACAGCATTAGACTTTAGTGCGGTAAACGTTTAGGTGATAGGTGATAAGCTTAACCGTAGACCCTAGGGAAATAGCGTGGTAAGGCAGTCTAGACGATAGTGAACCATGCGTGATGCGTGCGTGGACCAGCTCCGCACACGTTACGGTGGATGTTCAAAGATTTCTTGTACCGATACGATAAGAACGCATCTCTTGAAACGCTCATTCACTCATTAAAACAAAAAAAAACGCTCTGCTGCGCCTGGGATGACGGCCGCAACAAGCATTCACATTTGCCATCGGGCATCGTCGGGTCGCCGATCACGGACGGCTGCTGGACGGACACGGTTTTTCTTCTTTAATTTTTGTGTTTTAGTCACAAAGTCGGTAACTTATCGGGCGCGTACGCTGCACGCCCAAAACTAGGCGGTATGGTGGACTTATTTCGTCGATCGAATTCGTTGCCACCGAGCGATTAAGGAGTCCAAGGCGGGGCGGGCGCACATGCGTTCGCCCAGCCGGGATCATATTTTTTTCTCTTTCATTAGCCTGTAGGCATCACCGATAATAGGCGAAGTAGTACGATTAGCTTTGCCCATGCAAGGCTGGTATGGGTGAATAACGTGTAAAAAATGTTGTAATAAAATAATGCTGAAAAATCTTACCCATCGTCGTGCCTTTGGACTATTTTTGGACGAATTTTGGACGAATCGGACTATTGAAATATCATTGAAGAAGACGAGCTATTGGACTATTGAAATGTTATTGAAGGCGTGGCTGGTAATGCTGATTCCCCATTCTCCTTGTTATACCGCAATGAGAAGTTTGGAAGCGATCGCTACACACCTCTCAGCGCCTAAAATGTTGGCTTTCCGCATTACACGCTGTACGCCAGCTAGCATGCAAGCTACGTGTGTGGGCCGTATAGTAAAACGCCGATTATTCTTTGTTTGGATGAATGAGAAACAGGATTATTTGGCGGCTTATGATTAGAAAACAAATTTTCATTTTTTATTGCTTGTTGGAAAATTTTATGGAACAATTAAGTTAGTTCTTTGATTCAACGTACTCAAAATATTACAAATAAAATAATATAAGAATGTCGAAAAATTTCTACTACGAAAGGTGATACGGGATGCGGTAAGGGACTACGCTTGGTTTTCCTTGCTATAAACCGTAGAATTTCGCTATAATTTTAAACTATAGGCACGTATTATCCTTTTCTATAATTTAACTATAACTTTATATCATTCCCTTGTTTCAACACGTTTTCGTGCATCAATGAACAATATTATCCCACGATAAAAAGCATGATAAAAAACATTTTTATTTTGTAATAAAAAAGCTACCGTGTTTTTCAGCATTAAAGAGATATTTCAAGATGCACTATGATTTAAATTATGGCATAATTATTTACAAAATCAGGATATTTCTCCATAAAATAATGTTTGCTATAATATCATTGATATAATACCCTTATGGTAAATATTTTGATTTTCCTATAATTATTTCATAATTTCTTCTTTATGGTATTTTAGTAAGTATTCCATAAATATACATTTGTAAATTATGGCATTAAAATATCCTTATGGTGAGAGTTTCATATTCCATAAAATTGTTAATCTTCTATTATGGCGAAAGAAAGTGATTATAGCAAATGCTGTGTTGTTCCTATAATAACTGAGGAATAAATTCCTTATGGTAATGAGGGTATTATGGTGCAAACAAAATTTTGTATTTTATGGCTGACAATTGTCCTTATGGCTATGAACTAGAATTCCATAAACATTAAATATTTCTATAATTATATTAAAATATTGTCCTTATGGTAAAAAGGATATTGTTCAATAAAAATAAAATCCTCTCGTATGGCAAGAGAATTTCCCTATGTTGAGGGTTTGGCGTAAGTTTATATTTTCTATAATTTTGGAATTATAATATCCTTATGGTGCGCAAAATAGTATTCAAATTTATCTTGAAGTCTTCTAGTTCCATTTATGGAAAAGCAAGCAATGAAAGATATCCTGTGCCATAAAAGGATAGCATGCATGGGTTTATAACAATCGGGAACACATTGTATTCTTAGGCCACAATTTTACAAGATATGTTCAAGTACTGGCTCGGTGCACCTCTTTGTGTGCTCAATACGATAAGTGATAATTCCACAAATTGTAACATTGTGTACTTATAGCCCGAATTTATTTTACAATAATGTCCTTCATACAAACTTATAGATAGGTTGATATTAAATAGGTTAATTAATTATTCACCAACGTACATGGCAACTTTCGCCATCTTTGGTCAATTGAATTGATTTTGTATCAACGCTTAATACAATTAATTAATTCTTGTGATATTTGATAATATTATTCCTTGCGGAGGAATTTTTGTGAATTACGAACTAAAACACTAGCTGAATTAAGGTGATAAGTTTGGCGACCACGATTTTCAAAACATTAAGTTTGAACTAATGTAGGACACATTATTCGGCCGAAAGGCAATTAATTATCTTTATGGAATTAATCCCCAACGAAGCGCAACATTACCCCGCATGGATTGAGCTATGGATGCTTGGGCGTAGACGAATCTTCCGATAGAATTTGACCGGTTGGTTTTTTTTTTTGTAGAGCCTGCTATCTATTTGCTGATACACTGGCGTGTCCTTGCAAGAACGGTGGAAAGTGGACTATAGTTCGGCTAAAAGACGACAGGTCCGAATGGTTCACCGAACATTAATCAATTATCTTCAAAACAGTGGATGAAGTGGGCCTCCATCGAATGGTGGAAAAAGGCGATTCAAGAACGACCCTCATTTTATTCATAGACGGAAATAAACGTACAAAAAAAAAATCAGTGATTGGAAGATATAAAAACGGCCAATGCGAATGAAACCATGGCGAAGTGCTTGCTTATGGCTTCTATTCTTCGGCCCATCATTGGAGGCCTAGTTCGGGGCATTTTTTCGTGGACAAAAATATAATCGGTAATTAGGGTCCGGTTACGGGTACAAAGAATGCGTTCTGAAAGAATTCGCCCGAGTCCGAAATGACAGCAATTCAACTCTATTTATGCAATGCAATAACATTTTAAACAGCAATAATTATAAGTAAAGAAAATCAAAGAAATTCGTTAAAATTTGTAATTGTTATTCCAACATTTTTAAACTCTAATTTTTGTTTGTTTTTTATTGATTCTTTTTATTACTTCATTAGCTCCATTAGTATTTTTACTAGCTTTAGCCTTTCGAGCAAACATTGAATATTAAAGCAGTTTCCACACAAACTAAGTGACAATTTCTGTGGCTGGTTGTAAACGAGAAAATGTACGGAGCGCTTTCCTAGCTCCAACATCGGACCGGCAAGACTTTTCGAAGAAATTTATGAAAGCCACTTACCATTACTTTTCACCACCGTTCGGAGATTGTATGACTTTGGACAGCTTTACTGCCGTTCATATCCTTCCGATGGCGTTTGCTGCATTTTTTATAGTTTATTTTTCGCTTCTTTCGGTTTCCACCGTTGCACCTGTCGGTGTCGGTTCGTGGCTTTCGTTTCCGCGAGACTAAGTAAACGGCCATGACAGCGAGGTCAGCCGGTATCGCCCGAGCCTTCACCTTAGGACGCGCGGAACAAACAGCTGGTTTACTTGCGCAAACTTGGGCTCCTCTCACCGACGGTGGTTGCGCTTGTGTGCTCCAAACGCTGGGGGTAAGTTTTCACGGCCAACCTTTCAAACATCCGAAAGCAATTGAAACATTTGGAGCCCAGTTTCGGAGCCCGGCTGGGCAAGCAGAAGCTCCACAGTGTGGGATTTTTTTTTTCTTTTGCTTCCCGAAAAACCAGCAACGGACCGGTGACCGAGACGAATAAGCTGCTGGGCAACACAATGCCCAAGTGGAGGTGTTCAGAGTCCGGATTCAAACATACCCCGCCACGTGCACCACGTGCAGGAGAGCGCGATGGAAAATCCGTTGGCAATGCAAAATATGGTGTCGGATTTTAATGGATTTGTTTGTTCTGGAGCGGAAATGAAAATTGCTATTCCGGCTGGCATCCTCGGGTGGGCCGACCGTGCTCGACCGGGCTGGCACTTAAAAACCGAGGCTGCCCTTAAAACCCGGTAACGTACCGGTGCCGGTTCGTTCGTTTCGTTCGTTTCGCGGTGTGCAGTTGGCAGGTCTTCCGAGCAAGGTGTGCATTAGTGGCGCTGCAGCTGGACGTGACGGTGCATAAGCAGACGCACAGGAAAGCGGTCGAAGGAAGCAAACAAATGAAAAAGGGGAACCGAAACAGAACGGAAACCTCACCGGGCCGGGCGCAGAGGTGCTGCAAATTCGAAGGAACGCATAGAGAAAAAGGGAAAATAGAAACATAAATCTCCACTAGAGAAATAAGGCCAAAAAATAAAAAAATAAAAAATCGACCAGAAACCGGACTCACACACGCGCCAGATACTGGCAGCACTGGCAACATTGCTTTGAACGCTTTCGACTGCACCACGTGTACCCTTCTTCATGTCTACACCTAGAGATAGCGATCGTTACGTACGTGAGCATCGATAAAAGCGCGTCCCCGGTGTGGGTGCACGAGTTGATAAAATCGAAACAGAAATAGCAAACAATAAAGGACGCAAAAAGAGCAGGAGAAAAAAGAAGAAGAATAAAATGCCACTCTCGAAATAAAGCTCCCGATTAGCGCTAGAAGCGGAAAGCGAGCAGCGAACTTAATTAACCAAATGGTTCTGAGGGTAGAGTCTTCCCGAGGCGAGGGTTTTGCAATCCTCCTGTTTGTATGATGTTGTATGGCGTTTTTATTGTGAAGAGATCACTTCGACGTAGGAAACGACCGTCACAAATGGTGCGCAGATTTGCACCGTAAAGCACAGTATGATGGCATTTTCCCGGTCTGGTCAGCTTGAAAAAAAACCCACGGAGGGTTTTATAGGCTTTGAATTGAATGCCGAAAGATGAATTTTGCTCCTACCTAGACGTTGGTAAAAAGAATTGGTAGTGAAATTTTGCTTGATTGAATGCTTCGTGTATTATTTCGTCTTAAATCTTATTCCCGCTTTAATTTTCTGAAAGCCCCAACTGATTCCACAGTTGTCAAATTTGGCGAGTTCCAAGCGCATAAAAAAGTGAAATTCAGCCTTTAAAATAGCATCAAATGTCTGAAATTAATTAATCCTTTATGGAATTTTACACAACGTAACAACTATTACTGATTTAATTTGAGTCCAAGCTAACTTACAAGAAGCAATAAAAAAGCTGCACAAGCTAGATGTGGCATTCGCATGTTTCATGAACGCTTTCAATCTGTAACGGATATGAAAGGATTGTGCCGCTTTGAAAGCTCACTCACGGTGAGCAGCGAAACAGATGGACGACGGAGGATCTTTATTTACCGCTCGTGAGCAGTCGAATCCACACCAACTAGAACCAATGAACGCCGTCCTCTATCGTCATGTGAGCAGGCAGCGTTTTTCCTTCCACCGGACCGGGAAATGTAAACAGTAGCCATCGCTGTAATCAATCGGCCTCAGTGAAGGAGACAATCCGATTTCGGCTCGTAACATGACAACGAAGCTGTTTCGATTTACAAACCCCCCTCGCTGTTCACAAAAATCTGGATAGATTTCCGGGTTTTTCTCTCTCTCTCTCTCTCTTTCTTCTCTCCCGGGCAACTCTTTACGTTTACAGATCAATCGAACGGTGGCAACGGGCCGTGCTTAGTCGACGATCCTGTCGATGCAAACGCAAACCGACGGGAGTCGAAATGAACGCAAACAGATCGGCACTTAAGCGGCACGGTGCGAATGATTGTGCTTGAGTTTTTTTTCCCTTTTCATACGCATTTCTCTGTCCGACAGTTTTATGCCGTCCGTAGCGTGTAGCTTGTTGATGTACGGCCACTGCAATGGAGGATTTGTCACCAGGTGGAAAGGAAAAGCTGTATGTTCATGAATCGCTTTCGATTACCGCACTGGAAGCTCAGGGTTTTCACTGGTCTTTGGGCGTCTGGACAGCCCTTCAAAGCAGCAAACAAACTGCTGGAAGAGATTTTATTGGTGCTGATGTCGGTGTGAGGCTGGATTGGGAAAGTATTCCCACTACGATTGTATTCTTTTTCGTAGTCGTTACGGGCAGTGCGCTGAGTAGAAAACCCCACTTATTAGGGTCAATAAATAAAACCGTTCGTTCATCCCTCTTTGGCTGCACGAGAACCAGCAGTTTATGACCGTCGCGTTGAAGGTTGAAAAAAAGCCGCAAAGGGGCTAATTTTGCATCGCAAATACATTCACACGTGGCAGCTTTCGGTGGGAGAACAAAACAACCAAAAGCGCTACGCGGTAAGATGAAGGCATGGACATGTAACCTGTTCTCACACTTTTTCCATGCACGCTCGGTCCAAACGCTACCTTCCAAACGCTCCGGTTTCAAATGTGTCCTTCGGGAAAAATAATATGTTTGTTTACGCCAGCGTGAAGGTGAGATGAGAGGGAAAATATTTTCCGCACACATGCATCCTCGCGCATGCATGGA
Source organism: Anopheles punctulatus (assembly GCA_000956255.1). NCBI lineage: Eukaryota > Metazoa > Arthropoda > Insecta > Diptera > Culicidae > Anopheles > Anopheles punctulatus. The sequence continues at coordinate 7,434 of JXXA01009081.1, read as the reverse complement.
GATTTGCATGCTTACCGCTTGCATCTCAGTCGTCCGTCGTAATTTCTTTCCCCCTGGAGTGGTCAACCGAGCGAGTGTTGTTTATCGAGCATTGCTTGCTCCCCGATGCTTTACTGCATCCGTGGGACATCGCTAGACGAAAAGCGGCAGCATTGGCTCGCTTAAACGGGAAGCATTAAAGGAGGAATTGCTTGACGCACCAACCTGGACATGCTTTTGGTACGATTGTTTTTCTTCGCCTCGCTTCGGTTGACAAATTATGCATGAGGAAAAAAGATTTATAATTTTGCGCGTGCGAAAGCCGAATGCTGCAGTTGGTGTACCATAATAAACACTTATTTCCCTATTTAAAGCTTTCCCTATGCCGTTTTGAATGGTTTTATAGATTCAAAATGTAGAAGCAATTTTTGTAATCAAGCTATCCTTATTATAATTGAAAAATAGTAATAAAACAGGTTGGCAATTGGCCAATAATTATTTGAGTTTTATCGTTTATTTACGAGTCAGCAGGGCCGCTAGAAAATAAAAGAAAATTGTAATGAAATAAAAGAATTAAAGAAAAAAATTATTTACATCTGATTTTTATTCATTTAACTAATAACAAAATGCTTACGGAAATTCGTATCGAGCCGGGAATGTATAAGAAAACCATAAATAATACTGTTAACACGCTCAATACATTTAATGTCATGCCGCCAGACAAGCGCAGCTTATCCATTCGTAGCTTATCCCTTTTTCGAACATTTTTTCCCCCATAATCCAACACTCGTTGTAAATCGTTGTTATTTACTAATGTGCGTGGCTTACGGTACGAATTTTAAATTACGCTCTTTCGCACCATTAAAACGCTGACGAAAATCAAATACAAACGGATGGAAATGAGCCGCCCAGTACACCGTGGGAAAATGTAAAAATAAATGCAATGCTGCTCTCTCTCTTTTTCTCTCTCTCTCTCCATTAAAGCCCGTTTTATTCCAGTTCGGCTGCCGTAAATTGACGAAAAACACATTCAAAAAAGGAACAAAAAATCCACCACGGAAAACGCAACAAAACCGTTGGAGTAAGGCAGTAAAAGTAAAGCAAGCGCACAGTTCCATTACAACGCCTTCCGGTCGGTGCATGAAGCCGATCATCATTATCCCGGCGCGTACGGTGTATTTTTCCAATCAGTTTTTCGCTCCGAAACGTGCTTGGCTGGGTTTTTTTTACTTCTTCTCCGTTTATTTGTGTTGCATTTGCACCGTTTGCTTGCACTTCCGAACAAAGGTGGTGCGAGCTTTTCTGTGGCTCTAGCTAACTGGCTTGTAATTGAGTTCCAGTTCCACGCCGCAAACTTCGGTCTAATGCGAATATCCGGCAGCAACCCACCCATGCACCCAGTCAGTCAGCAGTCCGTCCGGTTTTAGTGCCTTGCGGTTTTTGCGAACCGGCGATGGATGCACCCTTGGTTCCGGTGGCCCCCTGCCCGTTGAAATCTGATCCACAATTGCACAAGTTTCGGATGCTCTATTCTCGCACTGCCTTTTTTTTGTCCGCTAGTCGTTCAGCAGTTGGTTTTTTAGATTGTGAAAAATAAAAAAATCCCTTGTTGGCTATTGACCGACTCGGCTGCTGTCGAACACGCCGGGAAGTAGATGGCCGTGGCCGACGGTCGGATGTAGATTGAATGGATAGAGTTGCCCGGGGCCAATCAACAGCCGGCCATCACCGGTTGAACACAATCTCTGTTCCGTGCGATGGCGAGGAGTTGGCTGGGAGTGAAACATTGTTTACACGTTGCCCGCAGGTAGAAACCGATGAGTTTACATTTACGCTGGCGAGCGATGCCTCCCGTTGTTTCAGTGGTCCTTTTTGGCAACGAAGAGATCATACATCTTTAATGGATATTCAACAACAGCTTTAGGAGCGTTCACTAGTGTTGAAGTGATCGACAGAAGGAAGCATCTTTTGGAGTTGAGCGTGTTAAAATTAGGAATTAGGATACGATCTGTTTTAACAATTTTTTTACGTTCATTTCAGAATACTAGAAGGGTGTCCTTTCAAATTTTTTCCCTACTTTCCAGCATCAAATATATTTATGAGTATGCGATTTCAGTTCCTCCTAAGCTTCGTTTTGTTTCAACTTTTTTATTTGTCCTTCACTATTGCCACGGATTTGTTTTTACCTAATGTGTGCCAGTGATTTTTCGACTCTAATTTTCGTTGCAATGGTTTTCGGAATATTTTTAACATATTTTTTCATATTATCTATTACTTGGAAATAAGAAGATTTTGAGGAGAATAAAAATATAATGATTTTTTTTTCTATTTTTTATGAATCTGTTATAAGTCTGAAAGGTTACTTAAATTATGAATATTGACAATAACATAAACTTATTCTGAAAAAAACATAAAAAGAATATTAAAATTAAACCACTTATTAAAAATTAAAAAAAAAACTTTACAAACAAGCTGCAATAAAATGCAATGCACAAATAACACCATAATAATTTATTCAGATGGGAAGTGTGTTTCCCGTCGTCTTTATGGGCAGATTTGTGCCGAATAAAAAGAAACAAACCATCTTTAAACTAAACCTGACAGCATCCTTGCAGCAGTGTTTCGGTGTGGTTCTGTGGCTGACAATGAGCGTGAACGTGCGATGGTTGACTTGTCGTAGCTTAGTCTTTCATGGACGCTTCCCACTTGAGAGCACGATGAGGACACAGCACATCGGTCGACATGTTGTGCGATGCTTTCGCTTTCCACCCACTTGCGCTCGTCATGACCATCACTTTTTTTACATGCTGTTTAAATCGTTTTCTTTGTACGGGTTTTCTTCCGAGCGGCAGTTCTGTGCTTTACGAACACGTTGAGAGACAGCAGGCTGATCCTCGTGCACTCGAAGGATTATGGTGCAACTGTACGAATCGTTCGCCGCTGACGATTGTTGAGTGCGTTGGGAAGGAAAAGTGCGACTGAGAGCTTAATGAAAGAATGTGTCAGCGTGAAAAAAGGTAAGCATTTGCTTTACTTAAGTAACCGAGTTGTTGTGTAAATCTGTAGCTTGAAAAGAATATTAAGCTTTTGTAAGATAAAACAAAACATAATAGAAACAATCCAAAACAATGAAATGTTTTTCACAGCGATTTTTGAGTAGTAAAATGGTTGAAAATATTTTCATCTTCAAACCAATGCATTTCAAACACAAACTTAAATCGTCCAAAAATTTGTCATCCGGGTAAGTCCTACCGGACAGCCGAAGTGGAATAGGGTTTGCTAAAAAAAAAAAATAGCGAAACTGCCCCTAGCAACCTGATACGACCCACGAGAACGAGAAGACTTTACAATTTAATCACGTACCATCGTCGTTTCTGCGTTGTGTTTAAACGATAGTTTTTTGTTACTGAAGCTGCCTGGAATGTGCAAACGTAACCGGGGCGCGTAGTTTCGAAGCCATTAAAATAAAGGTGCAGTATTCGAATGGGGCGAAACTAACTGCGAAACAAGTTCACTCGTCGTGCGCTTCGCCTAGGAAAGACTTCGTTTTTTTGTACTCTATTTTCACGCCTCGTGTTGCGCCCAAGCGGAGACGGTTTGGCAGATGGCTTTCGGGGGGTTTTGCAGTGCTACTTCGTTATTTAAAAGACAACAGTCGTTTCGCGCCTCGGAACTTGGCACCGGGAAAACTTTTACACCGCCGGGCCATACATCTCCAAGCGCCGGAGGCAAACACCGTCGCGGCAACCGGCACAAAGGTGCGAATGAGCTTTTCGTGCAAATTTTTATGTCCCGTACGTGGCCACCCGTTTTGCCATCGTTCGTGTGGGACACATGTACCGGAGCGGTTAAAGAATTCGTAGAACATTCACTCTACAGCAAGAACTTGGCTACGTGCTTGTTGTGTGGTTAGCTGGCCGGTACCTCCCGAACCCGGTCGTGATTTTCTGAAACGCGATACTTCCACGTCAATAGTGGGCGACGGGTTAGATCAAAGCAAGCGATTACTAATTATTTATAGAACCTGTACCGATGGGGTGGGTTGCATGTGAAATGAATTATATTGGACGAGGCACAAGGATGAGCTGGGATTGTCCGTAGGTAGCCACTAGGCATCGGACCATCGGTCAGTCGGTCAGTGTGTGGGTGTGTGCCGTATAAATATGTCAGTGGCAGATGCTGGTGCTCTGCCTAATGGCCAACGAGACCATGAAAAAGCAATGTTATGGTGAGCAACATAGGCCGGCCATCTGATGACAATCTGGAAAAGCGTACGATCGGTACGTATGATGGGTTGTGAAAAGGATGTCCGTCCAGCAGTAGAGATTTATGTGGCATGGGACTGTAATGAAGGCTCGCCAGAGAGCACCGTGATGAATAATTTTACTCACATAGATCTTATACTGAACACCTTGTTTCAGTAGATTTTTAGAAAATTAATATTAATAAAGTTGGGAATGAAAGTCACATCTATCTGAACAAGAAAGTTTATACATAGTGTAAGTACTTCCTATGATCCTTTCAGAATGCTTCGTACATGAAATGTTCGCACTTGATAACAAATATTTTCCAAGTTGAAAACTAAGCACTTTGTGAAAGACAATAAACAATATTTTTACTATTTTACGAGGCTCAATATTCATTCATTTACCACACATCAAACGATAGATTTGTGTTGCTGAAACCTTCACAGACACGTAGTGACCGTTCACATCCACGTCGAGAGGGTTACAATCTAGCAACCTTCGTGCCTTCATTGATCACGTGTTTCCCCCGAAATCGCCCCCACCGGCAGCCGCAGAAGCGCAAACCAAACCGGTTTGTCATTTTATGACATAAATTAGCAGCAAATTGTCGGTGGAAAAATTCACCGCAGCGCAGCGCACCGCACCGCACCGTTTGCGAGTGGAAGGAACACGGCCGAACTGCAATACGACCGAATCCACACACACCAACCGCCGGGACAGCGTCGGATGGGGTTGGAAAATTATTGCACCGACAAAATTGATCGCCATCTCGTACGTGTTATTTTCACCGCACATGATTTGTGTCAGATTGCGATGCACACGTGCGGCCATCACGTGAGATGAATGCACATTTGCAGAAGTTGAAGTGCCGTATCGAGCCGGTACGTGGTGCAAGGAAAGCAGTCACTACGTTTGGCGAAATAAGCATGCAAAAAAAGTAAATAAAACAAATAAAATCGGTTTGAAAAAAAACATGTATGTATGGTGTGCGAAAATAACACAAATAAACACGCCCGCCTGACCCGGCCGGGTGGCGGTCATCTATCAGCGAAAAACAATAACCACTGCATTAGTGGCCATTAGTTGCACCCTGCCACCGGTGCACCGGGTAGTTGCGTGCAGGATGCGCATATGCTTTCGGTTGCGTGTGTGTTTGTGTGCGTGTGGAGTGTGCCGAATGGGTTGGTCCCGAGCGTTTCGAGGCCGGGATCGAGTTCTTGTTGGTTTTGTGGGCTGACCCTTGCGGCAGCTCGAGGGCAACTCGGTAGCAACTGTTGCTTGTCCGGGTGTCCGTGACCGCTACCGGTCGGTACGGTCAATGGTGCATATCGCAATGGCAGGCTGCTTTAGGTGAAACGCAGATTGGGCGGAAGCCCGCCCAGGAGCTGTTCTTTATGGTCACCTTACAGTGAAGGATGGTTCGTTGCTTTCATTTCGCTTGGATAATAAAATATTAACAACTTTTGGTTATTGAATCATGTATTTTGCATAATCATACCATTTTCATGGTAAATACTGGTTTAAATTTTACATTGAAGTTAAAGTTCAGGTAAAAAATGTTGTTCTAATTATGTTTTAAAAATGAAATTATCAGTTCAGCGTGTTATCTTCAACAATATTTACATAACAGCTATAATTTTTAAACCATTTTAAACCAAACCAACCCTCACAAGAAAAAATCGTACCAATCTATTCAGGTACAGGATAAGCTTTACTGTATGAGCAGGATAATTTTATTTATAAAGCAAATTTTGAGACCCATGCGTATGAAAATGAAAACTTATGATAATTGTAAAACAATTTCGAGAAGCACTGTGTCATGTTTCGCTACTTCGCTCGGAAAATCATAGAGGCAACAAGCAAAAACAGCTGGCTTTCTAGCATCTAGCCAAGCTTCCTGCTGCCAACAGTGTCCTGCTATTGCCCCATTTACTGTTGCTCGTTCTCGTCTGGTCCACCAAATCCGCCTATATGCCTGTGACAGGAGAAATGGAAAACTTCTACGCGTTTTTACTGACCCCGGTGCCCGTGCTCCGGTAAATCACGATCCGAGCGCGATGTGTGAACGAGCGCGTTCGACAAAACACTAAACGTTTCGACAAAACCAATAGTACGGTGCTCAAAATTGCATCATCGGTCGGTGCAGGAAGCCACCGAGCGAGTTTTCTATCCTGCCAGTGCGACAATGGCAGCCTCCATCCGTCGGCAAGGTGAAACGCAAAATCCTCCGGTGCAATGTACACAATTGACCGAGTCCGGTCAAACATTGGTACGGAAAGCATTGGATGCTGGCCGCAGGGCTGCGGGAAATAACGCTCGTACGGTGGTGCGCTTTTAAATGGTCACCGAATTTGTTGCACATGGGAAGGGAATGTGGGGCAAGGATAGGGAACAGGTGGTAATGTCACGAACATTCCACTCATAATCCTTGCTAACCTTTTCGGGCTGGATTCGGTCGGCGATGCTCCTGAAGTGCGCAAGGAGAGATGAAATATTATAAAATGGTGAGTTGCATGAGGAAGGTGAGTAAAACTTGCACAAATCCGGAAGCCAAACTGTTGCCTGCTCGCTCTATTAAACGGGATCGGACTGTCACTCTTAGCGAATCGTTAGCTTCGAAGGAGTTTCAGTCAACAAGAATCACACTTTTGTTCATGAGGCCTCCTTCGTTGGCAGGTGAGATTTTCGTACTTGCAAATAAAAGCTCCCGGCGTCCGATAGAGCAGCCATCACAGACCATACCATCACCATTGCACGATAACGATCAAAGAAACACCACCTAGAGGACATACTATTATCACCTTCGAACGAAGCGAGCCGCCACACCGTTACCGCTTACCGAACCTGCAGCAAATGGTGTACCATGGTTTGAATGGCCACGTCTTTTTATTGAGACCGGGCCGGTGCGGTGGAAAACATATATATATTTTCGCTGAGGTCGTCCATTTTTGGGGTCGTTTTTCGGTACGGTCTGGTTGTATCGTGAAACTTTCTCCATTCGGCAAGCATCCCCGCGCTGGCCAAGGAGTGGGCGAAGGTGGCAGCAAATGAGGTGATAAACTGGACGCAGGTCTATTAAAGGGACCTCGTTCTTATGCCGCCGGATCGTCGTCGATACGGTGTGGAGCGTGTGTTACGCGCGAAAAGTGCTGACTCAATTAAATACCGATTCGGAAGACTTATACGTGTGTAAGGTGTCGTAGAATGC
>JXXA01009080.1:0-10384 GCA_000956255.1 Anopheles punctulatus | reverse complement strand
GAGGGTTTTTAATAATTCGATCACTATTGAAAAAGGTGTTGGTAAACAATTTTCCATTTTTCCTTCAAAAACAATCCATCAATGTTCCATGTCTATGTTAAATTTAACCTTTTGTTAATCATATGTCATTGATTGCGGATAAATAAAACCAGTTGAATACAAGAGTAGGTTAAACAAACACTTCATAAAACGAATCAAGACATCAAAGCAAACTTTCCAATTTCGCGAGGCAATCGGCAAATAAAGTGCATCGGCAACATTTGTCTTTGATGAGCCGCATGATGGGCCGCATTTAAAAATGAAGACGCGTCTCTCGGCGATCTTACCGATCGAGTGGATTTAAATTATTCGAACAGCAATCATAACCAGTCTGGCGATGCAATGTTTTCTCTCTCGCTTTCTCTCTTTCTTTCTTTCTCTCTTTCTCTCTTTTCGCTCTGTGCCTTTCTGTTTACATTCAGACGCTGCCCCGAGCTGACCAAGACGCTGGCGTCGTGCGTTCCCATTTACAGGATCAAACAGTCTGTGAGCGAGGAAATCGTTCGTTAAGTAAAAATCAAACGGCTCAGATGCATTCTTCTCACCCGGTTTGGGAAAGAGGTGTGAAAGAGAATCGATACACGGTAAGCGGTAGAGACGGCCGATATGAAAGAAACCGAAGCTAACATCAAAGGGCACTTCTCTAATGAATTCCACTTGCGCTGAGTCTAAGGCAAGATGGAAGTAGCTCGCAATAAACTTGTCAACGGTTGTGCCAGCAAACGAACGTTTCGGACAAACGAACCCATAAACACATGGTGGCGCCATGGCTTTCCTCGCTAAGTTGGCCATCACTGCACAGCTAGACATGAAACCGGCCGGCAAATATGAACACCCCAGCTAAACTCCCAAACACCGTCGTAATAATCATGAATTTCATCAATCGTTAAATTAAACACGGAAAGAAAACATCGTAATAAAAGCGGTGCAGATATCGGATTGGATTATCGCGTCGCGTGGATGTACCACGCACCCATACACGCAGTGCTTTTATCCTTTTCCAGGCACATAATGGTCGAATGTGGTGTGCCCAGCGCTGAGTGGGGAGAATTGCATGAATAAAGCATGCAGCACATACGACCGCCCGCGTAGTCCCGCGTATTGCACACGGGACGGCCCGTTAATGTCAATTGCGTGCAATCATTAGTATTATTCCGTTAATGCATTGGGCACCATTACCGGCCGTGGTAGTAATTATCGAAGCCCCGTTTCTCCTAGTGCTGTGTAATTGAATTGTCCACTACGCACGCTGCTGCGCAGCTAGAAACAGCAGAGACCAATATTCCTATACATTAACACAGATACCATCCGAAACGGTAGGCTATTAATGGCCTCTATTAGCACGATTCATGATCACCTTAGTGATGCATTCCAATCCATTAAGATCCGTGCATGCGCTCGTTGTTGAGTATTGCCGCGAATCAATAAGAAGTCAATATTTTATAACACGGATACAAAAGTAGTACATTTTTAAAAAGAAAAAATACATGTTCCACTTTCGATATTGAACTACAAAATTCATTCTAATGCTATTAAAAACTATACTAAAGCCATATTTTCAAACCAAAAACTTCTACCATTAAAGAACTATCATACCAAACGTAATGCTGTATAATTTCATAAAAATTGTTGTAAAATTACGAAACTCTAAAAATATACTACATTTTGGATTAAGAAAAAATATAAAGGTAAGGGACAGTTATAAAAAAATTAAAGCATAAGTCTCGACATCGAAACGAAGGGTACCGATAAATTGATTGATTGAAGAATTGTTGTATATACTCAATAAATTGCTGATGATGCAACAGTATATGTTTTACACAATTTGTTGGTCGATTTTCTGTTTTATGAATGTTCAATTGGATTGTTTTACCTTTCAAACAAGTTATTGACAGCATTGTGCAAAACTATGCAAGCAAAAGAAATTTATGAATTTAAAATAAACTTGTGCAAAACTTCATGAATAAACATACTGGACAAGTTTTTTTTTTGCTGCCCATTTTACGACAATGATACATTTTACTATTCATTCTGCCATGAGCTGACTGATGCGATTGAATAGATTTTTACGATCCGGTTGTAAAACGATGCTTCAATATGGCAATAGGAAAAAAGTCCATCCTATCGTTCCCTCTCCCTGGACCAACAATCTATTAAAGTGTTCCTAACCCGGCACCGGCACAGTTCTTTCTCCACCGTGATCATTAAAATAATTATCAGCCGCGTCGAGACGGTTGCCAGCTAGTGCCGGACCCGCCACACCGAGACCGACCGGGAACGGAGCAAATCAAATAAGAAAATCAATTCGCAATCGTAAAACGCTACCCCGCGTCTTCGGCCAGCAGTACGGTGGATTTTTCTCCGGTTTTGACAGCTCGGTGCCATCTGCGCCCAACTGCGCCACGGCGCCACGGCGTTTGTCGGCGATGGCCAATTAGACGCACGATGGGGTCGTTAGCTTGCTTCGCGTTCGGGTTTCACCCGACCGGACAGGCAGGCGAAGGGGGAGCACAATAAAAATGCACCGTCACCAGATTGCAGCAACGGACGGGCAGGGCGAGCAGGGTTGTGTTTATTGAAAAAGATGCTGGAGGATCCAGCTGAAAAAGAACGTAACACTAGCGCACCATAGAACACCATCGCCCGAGTTAAAACGCTACAGAGACCGCTGTTGGTAGTCTCGGTCATCTCTCCAGCAAAACCACCGGAATAGGGATTCCAAATTAGTTGGAGTGTGATATTAAACAGATTATTAATTGGAATGATGTGCCTTTCGGACAGACAACGATGTGTTTGCCCAGTGTGTGGCACATGGTTGCTACGAAACCGAGGGAAAGCAAAAACCCGATGCAACTGGTAGACCACCATATGAGACTTTGGGGATCATTTTTCCGCTGCTAGTAAAACACGAAGCAACAAAAAAAAACAACATCAAAATCAGCAGGACCAGTCCTAGCATACGGTAAAACAAGCCCAGAACAACAAAGGAACACTTCGACACTGCGTGTAAACAAACACGGGATCATGTGGACCCAACATATTTGGGTGGCATCTATCCACAGCATGGGAAAATATGTTCGACCCCTCGCACGCAAACGCCCGTTTAAATATCGAACCGTGTTTTTTTATGTTTTATTTCGGTCTGTTTTGTCTTGGGTTGTCTCGTGCGAGTTCCGTGGGATGTTTGCGCTACCATGCTTGCCTATGCGCTACCTCAAATGCTGGATGATCTATCTTTTTTATATTGGAATGGAAAGATGATAAACAAGGCATGTGCAAGTGTGTGTGTGTGTGCGCTTAAGAGGGTATCCTAAGCTATTGTTTTGGGCTTGTTGCGTTCTCCAAAGGCGGCATCAACGGTGAAGATGGATGTCTTTGATTCGGTCTGCGAGGAGTGTGAGTGTGCGATGCGTAAGACGAGGACACATTTTTTTTTTACTATAGGCGATTACGAATAATCGACCCAGGGACCATAAATCACTTATGAAAACATAAAATATGGTGCGCCCTTCAGATGTTTGCGGCTGCGAAAGGATAGGAAAGGTTCGATGAAACATCCCGACGGAGAACATACTCTAGTAATTGGGTGCCATTAATCAATGCGGAGTGGCGGCATCGGCAAGTAGACTTGTGCTTTTGTTTTGTGTTTGCTATTGAGATTGCTGATTCGTATTGAAATTCTTAATACATCCAAACATACGGTACACACATGGAGTGCTAAGCAAACTCGATTGCGTACAACAACATAATCGAAAAGCAATTGCTTCAGGTTGAATTAGTTCGAACAAAAGAAACGTTTAACAGGTATCAAAAGCCGGATGATTCAATTCGCGCGCTGACAACTAATTGTGGTGGACGTGGGCAATTTGGTTGGAGCGACTAAAGCTGGTTAAAGTGTTGCGAAAGCCAAACACAGTATCGATCCATCGCGGGAGGGTATGGTTGGTGCCATCATGCTTAATAATAAACCCATCGATCAAATTGATCGATTGAAGGACAGGGAAAAAAACGAACTGTGGCTGGGAGAAAAGTTTGCATTGGATGGAAATTTCGATAAAATAATTTCAGTTTTAAGTACGTTTTTTTACAGAGCAAAATTGATGAATTACACTGACTATTACAACACATTGAAGAAATAGTTTTTTTCTAGAAGTAATTTTTTCACATATTTTTCCTGAATTTTCCTCCAAATGCTTGCCAGCAATGCTTGTGTTAGCAGCGTATATCAAAACATTATCCATCGAAAAACATATCAAATGGAGTGAAATTTCTACATCGCACCCAAGCCGTTCAGGTGTCAAATGGGAAAGGGAACAAATAGTGATTGCTTGAATATCCACCGACCGCCCATCACGTGATGATTATTGTATTCGATTCATTCCGCCCTTCCGTTTCCCTGCCATATCCGACTGGTTTCGATTGCGTTCTGTGGGCTTTGCTACCACGGCAGGAACGTGTTCGCTAGCAGACCAAACAAAACCGCAGCCAGACAGGCAGACAAGGCTTAAAAGTATATGAGACGGGGTGGCAGAGAGCGAACAGGATCATTTTGTACTACCGGCCAGCCAATTCGTACTCGTACTTTTTTTGTGCATTGTCTGCTGATAGGGAGGGTGGAGCGAGGACAATCAAATTTGCATTTGATGCGGTTTTACAGATTTCTGGGAAGGAGAAAAGGATACCCATAGGCTAGCAACAAAAAGCAAGTGAAAAATTATGAGCACAAATCGGAATTCAATCATCATTTTTTAAAATAAAAATCGAGACACAATCGCACTGCAACAAACTCCAGTCATTATCCTGCTCTTATTGACTGTTTCTGTAATTTAGAATGGAGCGTTTTACCATCATTTTCTCCGCTCAATGATACGGCAGGCATTTTGCATTCGTCCTGTTCGCTGAGTGCAAATAGATCTAGCAATTTCTATCAAGAAGCTTAACAGCGGTTGCAGATATCGTTAGCAAAGTGCTCGTGTGAATCGAGCCCGAGCAATATCCTTCGTCTGTCCTTATCCTACCACCGCGCTCGACTCCTGGCTGGTGAACGTATAATTTGTTTAATGCAATTTTAAATAAATTACCAATCATTTTTTGTACATCATGTCTGACAGTTTTTTTTTCTCACTCTGTTTTTTACTGCTTTGCTATCCCATTTTTAGTTTCCCGGCGTCTTTCTTCCCCATCGTAGCGGGGCTTTATAAATTATCCTAATGGGGTCACAGCGCCAGTGGGGTCTGAAGCTCCAATTCCTGTCTGACCACCGTGTCAAGCATTGCGTCAGTGGCCGCAGCAACAGCAGCGGCAGCAGCAGCATCGAACGAACCAAGCCTTTCGACATAAAATGATAGATGGATGGATGGAGATGTTGATGGGTAATTTATTATCCTTTCCGGAGGAGCCAGGCCCATAGTCTACCCCTTTGGGACGGTGTGTGTGTGTGTTCATCACCGTCGAACCATTGCTGCAGCGAGAAGGGCTTAAAGTGACTGTTTTTTTCACTTTGTTGATTTGCTCGCGTCTCCGCCTGTAGCGACGGCTTGTGCGAGTCAGCGTCGCCAAAAGCTTAGTGGTAGTGGTGGTGAGGTGACGGAAGTGGACGGAAATATTTTAATGACTAATTTACAGCCCATCAGTGGAACCCTTGGTGACAGAAGAAGGGCGTTTTGCCTGGTAGGTGTGGATTCGTTTTTCCGCAACAGATACAGCCCAATCAACTGGTTGAAACTTGAACCTGGTTCTTGGTAGTCATGCTCTTTGAAAGCACCTATGACGTTCATAAAATGTATCAACTAAAACGACAAAATTAAATCGTTTATTTTTGAGCCAGATCGATGCCAAACGATGACTTGAAAATCAATGTTCAGTATTGATTGTGCAAATGTTTTCATTAAATTACGATCGGACTGACTTTCCGACCGACGCCTGCAGGAAGCTGCAAACTGCACAAGACGGCTGTTCTATCAATTCGATACGGAACCACAATCTGGTTTTGGAGATAATGTTTAATTGCCAAAACCCATTGCAAACAACAATCAACGTGCGGAAAATTGATTGTGGGAATGAATCTTTGACAGCTCGAATCAATTGATCCGGTTTTTGGCTAATGAACCGAGAAAAGGAAAACCGTTTGGACGAGAAGAACGTGAACTGTTTCTATCCTGCAGTAGGATGCGCCGAGAAATAAGTAACAAAATTTACTATCGTTTGGCATGGTTTCAAACATGTAGTAGTACTCATATTTAAACATGAATTTAAGCTGTTGGTAGGTTGTTGTTAACGAAAACTTTTACTTATTTGAATAACATTCCGGTAGGAAATAGGAAAAAAAGGTAAGAAATGCTTTGTTGCATTAGTTTACCAATTTCAGCATGAGATTTAAAACCTGATTCTGTGTTGTATGGATTCATGCAAGATGAATATTGGGGCTTTATAAACATGTGTACCAAAATGAAACTCCTCAACTCAAGCACGTCTGCACGTTTATAAAATATCGCTCCACGTAAATGCAACTTGAATCGCACGCATTTATATTTATTTTTGTGCCTCACCGTATTGCGCCTCGAATCGTGAAGCACCTCGTGCAGTGATTGACGTCCAAACAACCATAGCTGAGTGTCTAAAAATGCTATGAAAAGACAGCATTATTCCGGCCGACTTGCAAACGAGTCCTTGTCTTATAACCTTGTGTTTTATCCCGAGCGGGCGATGCGGCTATAATGTTGTTCCACCATTCGAACCAACCGAAACATACCGAAACACCAAAGGTGAACGACTTACAGAGACTGTATAAATCCTTCTGCCATCGAGTTACAGCACGCGCACCTTCTTCACGCTTCTTTTCCTCTATCATCATAATGTCACGCGGAGGGAAAACATAAAACCTCTACAAATACAAAAGCAATGTTGGAGAGGAAGGGGAGGGAGGGAAATGGGAGAAGGAGATTTCAAATCCTTTTTCCACGAGCACAAGGACATGCATACACACGGGATAATACGGCTCGTTAGGCAGCGATTCACTTACCTTCCCACTCGCAGCCGATGATTTCGGCGCGCAGACAAACCGTCCGATCGTACTGGCTGTACGGGTATATGCGAATTTTCGAGGCGAATATAATTGGTTGCAGTGCCTGCTCCACCTCGCTGTAGGTGTTGATGTTGCCTGAAAGGATCTGGTGGTGTGAGATAGAGAAACAAGAAACAAGAAGACAAAAGGAGTGAGTAAAATTTTTGAATACAATTACGTTTTGATTGGTAGGAAATATGTAAAGCACGCACGGTCGAGTTTCTTTCCAATTGTGCTGCACTGCTGTGCAATATTTCAGGAGATTATGTAAAATTCATTACATTTATGTGGACGTAGAACAATTTACGTTCATAGCAGCGATGAATTGCATGATTGTTCTCGGGTGCGTGTCTGGATTCATCGTTTGGAATGAATTTTAAATTGCCTTCTAAGGAAAAAGCTGTTTTTACAAGTGCTTTTCAATTGTAGTGCAAACTCGATCGGCCTGGAACCAAGAGATCCGTTTATGAAGAACTGCTTTAAATTACGTATCACATAACATCAAGGAATAGAGTCTCGTATTTACAGGCTGCAGAGAACATAAACCTCTGTACCATTACCATAGAAAGGTTTAAACCAATTTTTGTCCGGGTAAGGAAGCTTTAATTTGCAGAAAATCTTTCTTTACACTCCAACGTAATTATCAATATTAAATCACTTGTGCGAAATAATGTTTCGCCTTTCCTCTAGATTCATTATCTTGAGCAAAAAGGAAACGGAAAGAACACGAAACGAAATCATCCCTTTAAAAGCACACTTACTACCGCCGCCATCGAAACAGGGTGCCGTCAGAAACATCCACTAATTAAATTCAGGTAATTTGAATTTCACTTGTTAATTTATGACGAATTTGCTAGCACTGTGAACGCCTGCAGCAAAGTTTTTCTGCCCCACCAAGGGAGGCAAGTTTCGTTCTTTGTGCTTTGTGTTAGCTTGCTTGCCCGATATCTCCCCACCAGCCTCCCAACCCTGAGAAAAGCAACGCGAAACCGGTAGTGCAGTCAACAACACAAAGAAAAGAACGAGAGCCAAAACAAATGGAACTGTGCCGTAGGCCTTGGAGGACACTTTTCCCCTGTTGAATTTTAAGCCGGGTGGTATCTGTGTGTGAGCGCTTAGTGTTCGTTTTGCATGTTTCTATTCATTAACTGCCTTGCCACTCCTGCCTGGAAATGAGAGGGGGATGGGATGCTAGCATCTATGGTTTTGAAAAAAAAAGTTTATGTCGTTTGCAGTACGATTTCAAAGTTTTCTATCCAAGCTTTTGTTGTTCAGTTCTCACTTTCGTTGGCTATGTCTTTTTTTGCGCACACTGTTCTAAAAACACCTGTTTCGTTTGCATTTGTATAGATGTTTGTGTTTTCTTTTGATCAAACAAGCTACAGGCGTGCACCTTTTCTGCTACCTTTTTTGACCATTAATTACAGAGGTAAGCGGAACGATGTAAGGCTGTCCCAACAAGAGAACATTAGTAATTAACTTAACCGAAATGAAATTTTGTGGAAAGTGTAACAGTGTCCTAACGAAATGTTTGTGTTTGTATGGGATAAATTTATTAGACCGTAGCAATTAACTTAGGAACCTGGAAGAACCTGGTATAAATTCACTTACCAAACAATTTTAATTTAAAAGAACCGAGACACTCTTAATTCCAAAACAGATACTACAAAGAACACAATTGAAGCTGTTCCTCCTTGTAAAGTAAACCTAGTTAATTCATTTTCCCTTTGTTTCAAACCTCCAATAAGTAACCAAAATTAAAGAACACACCGGCACATCTCAATCCGTTTTTTAAATTAAGTTAAATAAATTGAAATACTGCCGATTTATTAATGTTATAACATCAATCCGCGAAAAATTGCTAATAGTATAAATATATTGTGAGAAGCATTGATACATTATACGTGGGAAAAGTCTTATTCATCCGGTTATCTTTGGCATTCTAATTCGGAAAAAAAAGATTATAAATATAGTATACAATAAACTTACCTCATTGTCTCGCGTGTTTTTCCATCTCTTCCACTTGGTGAAGCCAGGTCGCCAATATTCTAGGGCATATGCTTCCGTGTATTCTCGGCCCTGTCCTTTTCCAAATCGGCCTTGTGTTTTGATCGCCGTAATGACATGCATTTTCAGTAGATCAATCTGCAAGTACTCCTTCAGGCCCCGG
The DNA here is from genome assembly GCA_000956255.1 of Anopheles punctulatus. Classification (NCBI taxonomy): domain Eukaryota; kingdom Metazoa; phylum Arthropoda; class Insecta; order Diptera; family Culicidae; genus Anopheles; species Anopheles punctulatus. The sequence continues at coordinate 1,112 of JXXA01009080.1, read as the reverse complement.
GAAACCATGTGCTTCGGACACCAGGCGCCTCCATTGTTGTCCACCTTTAATCTGAAAAATGAGAAAAAATGGAAAAAGAAGCCAGATTAATGAAATGGCAACGATAAAGGGAAAGAAAGTGTTCAAAGCAGAAAAAACAAAACGAGTTTTACTTTTCGGTGGCATATTTCGGTGACAAAAATGCGCGAGCAAGAACAATAAGCTCACGGAGGAACAACATTGGAATTGAAACATCGAGACAGGAGAAGCTAAGTGCAAAATCACAATGCAAATATGCTTTCTGTGCTTTCTTACTTTTTCAAACAAATTTCCAAAGGATTGGGCAAAAAAAATAGAACCTGGATACTCTTCACATATTTTCCTCCCACGTGAAAACAAAAGTTATTTCCCGTTAAAACAAAAGTTTCAATTTTCAAGAGTTTTGCTCGGGTGATAGGCGAATGGAACGGGGCCGTGCTTGATCAAAGTCATGAGCGTTTTTTCATTCAGGTTTTCTTTTGTATGTACACCCTACAACAAAATGTTTCCGTCATAGCATTGAGTACAATACATACTTGTCCTAATTTCGTCGTTTCTATATCTTGAAAAGTAATATAGGACAGTTTAACAATGCTGTGAAACTTTGGTTTATATAGTAAAATGATCTTAATTTTTGTTTTTACAGCGCGTGGTGTAGTAAAACAGATGCATTCAATCTCATTTATTTCAAATGGAAAAGTTATCAATTATTGTATTTGAAATGGTTTTTCTTGTATTAAAAGGTTTCATACTCAGAGGTAGCATCTTTTTACACGCACATAATGCCCGAAACAGCTTGAAAACATTCATCAGCATTGTGATTATCTTTCTACCACGAATTACGAAAGCTAAAAAACGTGCGACATTCAACAGGGTGAACAAATTTCTATCGTGTTGTGCTTGTGTCGTACGATCTCTACAATCGGCCCCCCGGGCGGTTCCAAGCGGCGCAAAAGAATCGCACGGCCTAATTCGTAATCGAAAAACAGTTGAAAAGCCGTGCCACCGCTAAAACGATGGCAAAGCTATCATGTCGGCCATGCGAGCCACCGTCGACACCCGCTGAGTCGTTGGATTGGGGGAATTTTCTAACC
>JXXA01009075.1:0-16492 GCA_000956255.1 Anopheles punctulatus | reverse complement strand
ATAAAACGGAAGGATGGAAGAGACCACCCCTTCTTAAAGGATGCAATTTTCCTTTAAAGCGTCTGCGTCTTGTTTTACAGGACCGTTTTCACGCTTCACTGGGTGGCCAACTTCTTCCCGGTGCAGCTCGGTGCAGTTTCCGAGCCGTCGCCGCCCGGTCGGGCGTTTGTGGAAAACGATCACCAACAAAAACCAACATCATCATCATCGCCGTCCGGACGGGGGCCGGGAGGGTTTTCCACGATTCGTCTCGGCTCCCTTTAGGGCCCGTTACGCCGCCGTTCGGTAGTAATAGTAATAACATGCAAATGAAGCGCTTCGGAATCGCTTTTCGGCTTCGCTTTTCGCATCGCTCGGTGAGTGAAGCTGAAGCGTTTGGTCAAAAAACTTATCTTTCCCGTGTCCCGGGCGGGCCAGGAGCGTTCTATGGTGTGGCCCAGAAAGTACAGCTTCATGGAGCTGGTCTCATTTTTCACCCATCCGCTGCCGCCGAGGACGGTGCGATCTCGTCGACGAAGTTCTATTTTACTCTACAAGAGCCGTGAGGAGAAGAGAGAGACAGAGAGAGAGAGAGAGAGAGAGAGAGAGAGAGAGAGAGAGAGAGAGAGAGAGAGAGAGAGAGAGAGCGATCGAATGAAAAGTGCGGACGAACCGACAACGAGAAGCCGTTGTGTTGCGCTATCAATTTGTTTCGATGAAACTAAATCCCAGCATAAATCAATTTAAGCTTGCAAATGGATACGAGAAAGCTACGCCGGCGAGCGAGAGTGTCAGTCCTCGTGGGTCCTCCCCGTCTGTGCTCCCTCGTGTTACATCGCAGGCTACAGTTCCTTATCGCGCTGCTGCTGGGAGTTTTCTTTTTTTATCATTTCCGAACCGTTTATTTGGGTTTTTTTGTTGATTCAAATAAAACATCGAGACATCTGCCGAAAAAAAATGGCACCCATAAGGCACCAGGATCGCGATAAGGATCTCCCTGTGAGAGGGCTGCGAGTGGAGTGGTCGAGGCAGCCAGGCTTATGCTTGTCTGGAAGTTTAGCTGACGCTTTTGTGTAGCGTTTTTTTTTAGCTGTTCTATCTGCTGTTTGTGCTCCAATCCACCTTGAGTGATTTGTTTTCGTTTCTTCCTTACGCGTTGGTCAAGCGTGTGGCGTGCAAAATGTAAGGCTTTGGGTAGGGCTTTGCGAAAGCGAAATGAAAAAAAAAGGTCAGCAAAAAAAAATCACGACCTTCCTCGGTGGATAACTAGTTCACCGCAGGGGAGACACGCGGGCACGATCGGTAATACGATCTGAAACATCCGATGCCAACACCAAACGGCACTGGCTCCGTTTGATGGACCCAATCGGGGCTGTGGGTGGAGGGAGAACTATCTCCTCCTCCCGACTTAGGAACGGCTTTCGTTTCCCGAACCATTTCTGACCTTTGCTGTACTGTTAGCAGCTACTCCGGCTTGTCGTACTTGTTGAGAAACCGGTTTCAGTTTGCAATTCTCTAACGACGGTCCCTTTTTTCCAATGACCAATTACCCTTGTAGCCTCCCACTCACACAACCACACACACATAGGGAAAAAGGGAAAAAAGCAGGGAGTGGCATGAAATGTGCGCCAGAGTCTTTCACTTTTCGAAACGTCACGAGTTGTGCGGGTGTACCTCCGCTCAACTACTGACACGCTTTTTATTTCCCGCTAGAGGGCGCGTGGAGAGCCCAAAAATTGGAGCGCACGCTTTGTCCGGAGCGTTCCGCGGCGCGCTGGCCCGCAATATGCCAATGCAGCAGCAGGCTCAGCAGGAGGTGGGAGGTTCCAATCAACACCCCCCCTCCATTTAGATTTGCAAACACGCGGTTGCGGCCTCGCACGGTTGATGTTGTTCTAAAGTTTTATCGCTACCCATTTCGTGTGTACTAATGTGCTCTTTGTTTCCCTTCTCTTTTCCCTTTCCAGGTGAGAGTGCGTGCGTTCGTGTGCGAGGTGCTTGACGGCATAAAGGTCACGTGAGTGTGTGTTATTTCGCCGCGATGAGGTACAGCTGAACCGAACGCAAGCTGAGCCCACCACTGGATACTATTTCTTAAAGTTCAAACTGGGATGTTTTATTTGAATGCTACCTTTCTCAGCGCGCTCCCTCGAAAGCCCGCCCAGTCCGGTGTGATGGATTTATCATCGTACCCGTCCAACGCGACCCGAATGTGTAGCGCAGTGAGTGGTTCGCGCCCTAATGATCCCTATTTGGGCGCGCAATGGGATGGAATAATTGATGGGTAATAGTTATCGCGAGCGGTGCGGGCTTCTTTTGGTGCAAGAGAAAAAGCCTGCTGGCGCTGCCAAGATGGCAAGGACAGTGATTTGATGTTTTATTGAGTTCTTTCCATTTTGTTGTTTTCCCTAGCAGCGCGTTTGATTTGCGAGAGAAATGATTAATGTTGCATTACATTCGCAAGTGGCGTTCATTTTTATTACTCCGAGGCCAGATACTTCGCGTTGAGTGCCGGGTGGCACAAAATGAATCGATATGAGAAGGCTTCTTTGCTTCTAGGAGCTCTGTTCGATAGTAAAGAGGCATTGAAAGCGCACCGAACAGCAAAAGAAATGGCTCAAGTTAGTACGAAATTTAGGTCCTTCGAACCGGATTCTCGAAGTGACTCACGCACCCATCCTCTATTTCTAGTACTAAAAATATCTCCACCCATCCAACAGCACCATCCAGAGCAGAGGATCAAAATACGCCTCCACTACATTTCGCGTTTCCACCCGCGCGGTGTGAAAACAGAACGCAAATGAAAACAAGCAAAGACGAGCCGAGCATGCTGGGGAGGGCAAAGGAAAAAAAGTTGCCCCCGCAAAGCAAGAGAAAAATGGACACCAGGCGTCCGGGGAGAAGCAACTTTTCTTCGTTAGCTCGCCGGGCTGACCGTTTTTTCTTGTTAACGTAAATTCTGTGCCAGTGCAGACACTGAACCCAACATCCCGCAGGTCCCATCTCTCTTTCAACGCGGGGTGTTTTTTCAACCCCGCGCTTCTGTGTGTTTGTGTGGGTGAGAGACGTGGTGTGGACCGAGCAAAGCCTCGGCACGCATAAATCGTCGAATTAAGTAATTTCAAATTAAATGAACTGCGAATCGATCGTATTGATGGCGATGCCGTCTACGCTTACGAGGGAGCGGTAGGAGCAGATCATCCGTGAGTTTCCGCTGTAGGACTGTGAGTCGATTCAAGGGTAGTCAGAGATTAAGTGTAGCCAGTAGTTGAAATGAGCGTAAGCGTTTAGCGTCCTACTGGAACTTGTTTTCACTTTCTCCATTTACGCCCATCCGGTCGTACTTCATGTCCACCCAGGACGACCGTAGTTTAGCGCATTGCACATGCTGTGCTCTCATGCTCGTATCGCACCGTTTATATTTATCGTGTTTGCTCCCGTCCGGATTGCAATCTAGTTCACACGCCTTTGCAATAAATTATTTCCGTTTCACTGCACTGGATGAGCAGTCCGCTTGACGATGGGAAGAGATTCTTCCGCGCCGAAATGATAATGATCAATGTGCCAGCTGTCGGCGTCCTCGGCGTGATACTTAGCGAGTATAAGCGCGAGAGTACGTTTGAGTGCCGCCCTCTACCGGCTAAAATAAGTAAGGACATGTACAGACGCTGACGTCTTTTGACGCCCGTCAAATGCGACCTGTCGTACACGTAGTGTCTCATTAATTTTTTCGACAATATTGAACTTTTGGGTTCACAAACTCCTCATACAAGGTGCTCCAGAACTGACGTCAGGGTGTAAGTAATCCACTGGCGGCAATTAATTTGCCTATGCGCGCCCCGAAAGAGTGCAGCGTTGAAAGATCGCTCACTAATAAATCTGCTAATGCTGCCCCGTCTCATGTGGAGGAGGCATTATTTTGCTCGCCCCTCCCCCCCTTACCCGAAACAGCACGACATTAATAAACCATTTCGCAGTTTCGAGCGGAGAGAGGGAAGAAACCAAAAAAAAGGAAAAAAAACAGCATGAAATCAGGAATTTTGCACAAAATGTAAAGCAGACCCACTCGCACGGCTGACGAAAACGCTGGTGTCACACGATGTGGGACCATGTAACGATGGCCAAATAGCGACACGGGCAGAAGATGTTCCTGTTGACATTTCAGCACGCTTACGCGCGTTCGCTCGCGTAAATATGAACGCTCATAATTTTGATCGTGCGTGATATTTCGTCCACCCGTGGTCCTCTCGGGGACGGGGAGACGGTTGTGAGAAGGTGCTATTTATAGCGATCGATGGGCGAACGAGATGAGATCCCCTAGATGCGGTTTAATCTCCCTAGCCGGTGGATCATGACTGCACTCGGGTCGTTCGACTCGCAGAAGTATATTTTTACCTTCACCTTCCTTCAGCTGCAGCTCATGGTAGTTTGGCAGGAAGAGTAAAAAATAAAGAGAGAGGGAAGGATAGACCGCATCATTATCTACGCCCACTTGCCGCTTACGCTCGTCCGGATGGTCGTGGCATGATGCCACCTGTCGTCGTATAATTTCTCGTAACGCGACGCATTGGAGTTTTCCACCAGCACGCTAGAACAGTGGGATGCATTCTTCGCATCACTTTCACTGCGTGTTCTGTTTGGTTTGCAAGAATTTTATGCTAGTACACGCTAGCAGAGAATGGCCGTGTTGAAAAGGAGCAGTTTAATTATTTTAATTAAGTCTACCATCTTTTGCAATGCGCTTCAAACGCTCTGAACTCAGTGGTCGTCAAATACAAAAGATGACGCAAGAATATATGATGTTAATTTGTTTAGCTAGAGAAGATCTTGTTCGAAGCATTGGATTTTTTGCAGCTCAGCTCGGCTCTTGATTAAAAACAGTTCTGAACTCCTGCAATAATAATTCTAAAATGCATTTTACCGGCTAAATGTAATATTTTCATAGACCCAGACTATAATAACCAAGACGTGATCAACATCCTTGAAAAGTATCAAAAAAAAAGGACAATAATCCTTTTTTCTAAAAGCAACAATTTATTGAAATACCTGTATTATTTAATTTTTTTGTAATAATGAATTTAAATAACTAATATCCTTTAAAAGGCGCTCTTAAAGCGCAAATTATTATATGCACGAGACGAATTCTAACCTTATCGCCTGAATTCTATTGCTCTATTCTATTCAGCTTTTAATGGTCTGATGAAGTGGTTCGAGGCGCAATTTATAGCATTGAGTATGAGATGGATCGCTCACGTTACACGTCTGAAACAAGGCTAACATACTATTAATACAATTTTATCATTTCCTTCCTCCCCCGTTTGCCTAACACTGACCTTCGGGAAGATAGCAAAATTGTCTCGTACCCTTTTCCTACCGACCAGACCGTTGAAAATGCGTAATTAGGAGCACGCTTCGGTGCAATTGGCACGAAAACAGCTGTTTCGTGACGAAGCAACTGGGAGGATAGGACCGGCTCGTTGCTTGTTATTTTCCGTTCCCTTTTCGTGGCGAACAAGCCCGTCTAATCAACCGAACGGCGTAATGTTTTGTGCAAGATGATCCAGCACAAAAGGGCAAACGTTGGTATCAATTTGTGCTATGTGTGTGTGTGTTGAGTTGTGTCGTAAAAGTGAAAGTGTCGGTTTGGTCGGACCAGATTCGGTTGCATGTTTCTCTCGTTACACAGCTGCTGAAGCGTGCTCAGCTAGCATCCGTCCCGGGAAGAAATTACATCCATCCGAATTCGATTCGATCCGAAGGCGCCCGTAAATTGGAGAGCGATTCGATCCCCCTTCCCTCCCCCATCCGTCGGTGGTTGTCAAGATTGGCGAACAGTGCGCGTCGTTTCGAGTGTTTGGTTCGTTATGGAGGGCGGGGACCGTGGCCAGCGCACGTGGTGTCAGCTGACGCCATTACGGCGCGCCATCGCTATCGATCCGAGCGAAGCGACGGAGCAGAGCAGACGGCCCAGGCAAGAGAAACAAAAAAAAAAACTAAATAAAACCAACAACACACGGTTGACATTGGCGCGCGTTGTTCGGGGTTGGCTCTGCTCTCGTTTTCGGTGAAAGGAAACTGGAGTGCTAGTTGGGGAGGAAATCACCGCGTACACTATTGCACACGGAAAATATTCGAAACCGCAGCAAGCACCGCTTGGCGTACCGTCGAGGCAAAGAAGCCACGAAGGCGCGCCGTAATTTATGCAGTCACGACTGCCGATATTTGGAGCTAGATAACGAAATTAATGGCGAAAAGAGAAACATTTTCATTGCGCGCCCAGTTTAGGGTTCACTTTCTTTGTGCGGCTTGCCTTCGTTCGAGCGCCTTAGTTCGATCTTAGATCGGACAGTTTTTCCCGCTTTGCGCCGGTTTTCGCCGCAGCCGCTCGGCGGGATGGGATGGAGGATTTCCCGACGGCAGTATTGAATAGGAATTAGGTCATCTGTCAACTGCGGGTGGGAGCGCTAACAGCACGCAACGAGGTTAGGAAAACTGGCGAACAAACTTGCACTCCGGTTCGCTCTCAGCGTCTTTTGGAAGAAATATTGGCAAGAAAAGTGAACAGGGTTGCTTAGGCATGTTTCCAATCCAATTAATTGACGTTGATTTGTTAGGAAATAAGAAGTATCGTCTCTGCGCGACACAAATTTGTTTCTGGAGCATGTTTTTTAAAGCATTTATGGTGTTATGAACGTTTATTTTTGTTTATTGTTTATACTGATTAATTCTTACTTTCATCAAGAGAAGACTTCCATGTATCATGTACTAATAAAGTACAATGTGTTCAGGTTTATTTACACTTCATGCCTATGTGTTCAGGTTCAGACAATTTTTAGATTAATTAATTAATCAATTCGACCGTTGCCATACACTTTATAAATACTCCTGTTTTGATCGGCTTTTGTTTAATATCCTCAATTTAATGTAGTTTATAAATAAGGTGTTTTGTATCAAAACTTGTTTTCCATTTATAAATCCTGTTTAACAATATTCTAATCAAAAAGGATGGAAAAGATTTTTCAAACCAAAACAATCGAGACGGATGACGATGTTTTAAAATGCGTCTTAGCATAAAAGAAAACAGTAACAAACACACATATTTATTCATTTGTCTCATATTTTTTGCCCAAAAATAAGCTACTTAAGATTATCAAGTGAAAAAAAAACATTTAAACGTTTTCCAAAACTTAAAATCAAACTGATTAATTTTAAAACATTGTTTGCGCTTTTTTATAAGCTACTCCACACTGAGTGGAGTACCCCTGTAAAATAGATAAAACAGCAGTTCGTTGGGTGCAATGATATCGTTCATCTCGCGTGCACATCGTATCGTGTGTGGGTAAGCGTTCGCTGCCGCCCTTTTAGTTTTGCAGTGGGCTCAATAAATAATGCATTGTTGGCTTGGTGTGTTACTTTCACCGGTGTGTGTGTGTGTATGTGTCTGTGTGGTGCCGATCCTTTACCGTTGCAGTTTGCAAGGGGGTTACCGAGGGAAAGATTGCGATTGCAACTTTCGACTGATGACGAAGCCAACTTTGTGCTGCCTCGGAAATAATTCATTACGCGCAAAAGGGTTTGCGAGAAAGAGCCTAGAGCAGCGTTGGTAGATAATTTAGATCCGTCGCAAACCAATCGCGAGCAATCGTGGAGAAAATTGGGCTTTAATTAGCTGATACACGCTGCAGCTTGGGTGTTTTTGTGTGTGCGAGTTGTGGGTTTTTATTTTTTTCTTAACTAATTTTACGATTTAGTTGCCCGGCACGCCGTATGACTTCCGAATGACTCACACTTGCTTCCCGGCCGAGAGGAACTAAGCAGAAAGGAACGAAGCAGAAGCAGGCTCGTTAGCTCAGCCAGCCCAAGTCAGTCCGTCAGTCAAGTTAGTTCAAGCCAGTCAAGTCAATCGGATAGTCAGTTCATCCAGCGTCAATCGAGCGTTCCCGTCTCCCCGGGAACTGGGCAGGGACGCGCTCGAGCGCAAAGTGGAATAATTTTCGTCTGGAAAACTCACCGCCGGCGGTGGCTTCCTGCCGCAGCGTTTTCTATTGCCACCGAAGCGTGGAAGGAGAAATAGAGGAGCCGGGGAAAAAATGAAACACAAACAAAACTGCGCTCTCTCTTTCTCTCTCTCTCTCTCTTCTCTATCCCTCGTAAAAAATAATGAATTATTCAATCATCATCGCACAAGAACGTCGCAACAAAAACCGTGCGAGCATTACCGGCTGGTGTGTTTCGTTGCGATCTACCGTTTCGATGGTGGATGAAGTCCGGCGCATTTGTTTTTCTTTCGCCGCTCAGCCACTGGCGGATATTGGCGATGTTTATGGCGATTTTATTTCGGGTCAATCACAAACCGAAAGCGCCCCATTGAGATGTAACGAACGCGCAGGCTTTTCCACAGGGGGAACGGAAAACAAAAACAAAATCGAGGTTCGAGGAAAGCAAAATCGGATCGAATAATCCAAACGCGGTGGTAGCGGCAACGAACGATGCCGCCGCCGTGTGTCCCCATGGTACCGGCCCTTTTCGTGCTCCTTGTGGGTGGCTGTCCACGTGGGTGGTCCGCGTTCCGGAGGGGGGGGTACCGTTTCGACGGCGGAAGGTGGCCAAATATTTCCAAGAAAACGGCACAAACAGAAAAAAGATCCCACCCGGACGAAAGCCCTCCCCCGTGGTCGGAAAGGGACGGGAATGTAAACCCGGGAAAGGAAAAGTCAGTGGGCAAAGTATAAATACAAACAAAGCGTACGCACCCAGCCACCAGCGACCTCTCCGCTGCCGAAAAAAAAAGTGCGTGTAATCAAGTAATCCAATTAACGCGCCCCAGTGGCGACGGCAAGCAATCGGAAAGCGACGGCGAAAAACTAGAAGAAAAATTGATCGCAGAGCAAGTCAAGTCAAGTTTGGTTGGAGCGGGGATGGGCCGAGAGAGGTATCCGAATCGGAAAGATGGCGATAAAAATGACCTCCTGGGGGTCTAAACATGGTCTGTATTAAAGTGTGCACGGTAGACATTCTAATTTGAATTTGAAACGCCTCACCCTAACTCGCGCGTCAAGCTGAAAGAAGTTGGCCTTAATGGGTAGACAAACAAAGGATTGGTCACAATGACGGTAGCAAACGTTGTCCGGTTAGGATTCGGACTGTTTTTTGACACATATAATTGGAAGGTTGTTGTAGGACTTCATAAACACTTTTATACTCTTTTCAATCTCATGTATGATCACAAAAATTCGGCCTTCCAAATAAGTCAAATTATTGGCAAAAAGAACTAATAGAAAGATCCCTGAATGCTTCCCAAGTATCAAACTGAATTTCCTGATAAGAGTTTGGAAAAAACAGTGCTTGAAAGATTGTTACAAGAATTTAATCCTCCTGAAAAGGGTAAATTAAAGGATAGTTCTCACTTCTTGGAACAGACTTCGATTTCCCAGGATTTAAGAAAAAAAAAACAAATACATTGAACATCCTGAGCATCCCAACGATAGAAAAAAATATTGACCCAGCAACTCCTTATAAGACATAAGATTTTTGGTGTTCCAAGAAAGCCCTTTTCTAGATCATATCTCCCGCCATCGTTATAAGTCAAGAAGTGAAGTATCATTTAAGGTGCATTTACTGAAAACCCTATCTCCATCGTTTCCCGAGTCAAGACGGCCGGGATTTTAAACGATTAATGTTATTGTTTGCTTTATTTGCACCAACAGAAAAGGAAAACGTTCCACTCCGGCTTGACCGAAAAGCAAACCGTGTGAGACAATCACCTTCGGTTGTGCCGATCTCGGAGGGATGTCGTGCGGAAGATACTTTAAATGCTTCTATGACAAATTCGATATTGGGATATAAAATTAAATGGAGTGGAAAGTAAACTCCACTGCGTGGAAGATAGCGTACCACGGGCGATCCGTATGCGGACATGCAACAGACCTCGGGCACGTGGGTCTTCGCAAGAAGCAGAAGTAAGAAAGTGTATGGAAGGAAATCAAACTACTCAATTCTTCCGACCGAATGAACCGAAAACCCTTCCAGAGCGAAAAGGCGATTAGAGAGCGCATTGAAAACCGGTCGAACCTCTCGAACTCTGAAAACCGATTACAACAATCACCTCCACACCGGAGAAAGGCGCCCGAATGGGCCGGGGATTTGTGCAAGTACACCGTACTGTAAGGACCAACCTCCATCCTAACCTCCCTTCGAGTGAGACCTCTAATCTAAAGCATGTATGTGTGTGTTGGGTGTTTCTTTTGCCAGGTGAAAGCATCTTTAAATGCAGTTCGGGCGCCGGTCAAGCCATTCAAGTGGCACTGCAGAAATTTTACATCAACTGCAGCGCTTCGAGCCTGCTCCGGCTCCGGCAAAGACACGAAGAAATCACTATAAACGTCTTTTTGTGTCCCGCGTAGCAGGGGACTTCGATCCGGGTCCTTTGTTGTAGAAGATTTTTTGGACCCAAATCCAATCGGATGATGGTGTGCGATAAAAATTCTACAATCGGCAACCCACAGTTTTATCTGCGATGTTTTCGAGCGCTTTTTGCGTGTGTTCGAATGGTGTTCCTTTTTTTCTTTAAGGGTTCGTTTCGAACTGTCGCAAGGTTTTACGGGATCGCTTTACGGGCAAACTTTTCGTATCGGATTTTTTGCTGGCTTATTTTTTTATGTATATTTTTTTTTGGCGACAAGATTGTCTCGCAGCGGGTGCTTCCTTTTGGACAGTTCTGGGCAATGTGGGCCCACGTGGGCAGCATGCTGCCTGCAACCATCGTTTCGCTCCCAGCCAGCGGGAAACGATGCGACTTTTGACGACCAAAGAAACGGTGGTTCTCAGTGGATAAGAAGCGGCTGGCAGTCGAGCTTTCCGACAAAAAAAAAACTGTTAAAGTTCGCCGTCAGCGTTAAAGCTGCTCCTAGGAGCTGTCAGGGTTTTGTTTTCTTCCCACCCGGCGGAAAGTCGGCACAAAAGATAAGACAGCAACATCGGGAGCTTGTTTTTGTGAATCCTTTCTGTTTTATTTCGGGGTTTGTTGGGCACCGAGCGATATACCCACCCGCGCTTTGCTCCGTTCGTATCCGGATTTCGACCGCTTCCAGTGGATTGCGGAAATGTGTCCCCACGAAAGTTTTCTTTCCAGCCCCGCTCCGTGACTGGGAGGGCGAGAGAAGGAGAATGTTCTTGGACGCGAAGTGAATGATTTGTATTCGAATTAAGGCTCGCCGTGGAGGGTGAATGGAGAAAAAAGTGGTACCACGGAAAGCCTCATCCTGGACAGTGGAGCGAAGTGAAAGGGATGTACAGGACCTTCTGGACATTCGGGTAGAGTTGGAGTACCTCCGCAGGAGGTGCTTGATGAGTTCGTCCCCGAAAAGTTATCCGTTGCCTATCGTTGCTTCGGCGTGCGGAAAATGGGTGGTTCCGGAAGGGAGAGAAAAAAAAACTGCCAGTAGTCCGTGGAACAACTTCGTGGAGCAAAGAAACTTTCTTCTGCCACCGCTGAATATCTCACAAAGTAGGCGAGCAGGACACAGACTGAATAGAAAAAAAAATCACTGGATTGAGATGCGGATGTCCTGTTGCTTTTTTTCCTCTTCGCTCGCTTTTTGGGGCGTCAAAAAAGAATAGCTCCCAATTTATGGTTTTTGGAGGCACACCCGCGGGAGTTTCTCGGTCGGTTCATTAGCGGGACGCGAGAGTTCCTTACTGATCTTGTTACGTATGGTTGCACGATTCGTCATACGTACTACGTGCAAGCCTATTAATTGCCATGCCCCCTAGCCCGGCGAGACTTGACCGCGTATGGGCTTTATTTGCATGTACTTCCACCGTGCTCGACCATGAGCGTCCTACGAGGGTCGTTCATAGAGCTCGGAATGGGCGAAAAAAAAATCTCAAACGCACACACGACCCTGCCCATGTGTGTGGGCGATGAGGGTTAAGTGGGGAAGATTATGTGCACAGTGTGTGTGTGTTTTTTTTTCCTGCTGGTAAGTCTTAACCTCACCGTCCAAAACACTCAACCGTCTGTCCACCTACGCGCGCGGCGTGGTAAGAGGCGTCTGCAGCCTTGAACCGCATGGCTTATCGCGAACGGGACAGCCAAAGGGCACTTGAATAGAACAAAACTATACTTAGTTTATGGACGAACTCATGATATTGTATTTGTGAATATTTGTTTGTTTGAATGTGTAATTTTACATTTTGGAAGATTATCAACACATCGCTTTGTGATTATCGCGATTAAATCTAGTCGTTTAGTCATAATGTTAACAGTTTTTTTGCAGGCTAATGTTGATAATGCACAAGTATGTATGCCATTTTCTAAAGGAGGCAACATTTCTGAAGGATTAATCTCACAAACACTCACATCGTTTCCTAAAGATTGAATAATAAATAACAGTGAATAAATGCAAATTGCATGATTTAAATAAATAAAGCTATTATTTAGGCGATTAACAATGAATTCATTTTATTGTTTGCTGCTTGGCAATATTTATAAAAAAATATTTCTCGGGAACGAAACGCAACATTTGTTTTGTTTTTGATTTAATTGAGACTTGAGAATATGCGCCAAAAAGTATGCAATGCTGTGAACAAAATGTTGTGAATTTTTAACATCAAAGCCATCCTTCAAATTTGTGTTGGCAATAATTTAAACATCCAAAGGTTAATCAGAACCATGTGACAGTTTAAAATGAGTTACCGCTGTTAATAAACGGCCAGCTTTCCTTTGGTCGGTACACTTCAGCCGGGCAAACTGAAAACCCAAATAAATGTATTTATGAAGCTCGATTTCCCGCTCACCTCCCCAACACCACTGTGCGCCAGGGGTGAGAGCTAAATTATCATTTCAAAACATTATCTTTGCACGGCGTACCGCGGTGTTCGCACTACAGCCCACCCTTCGATAAACACACATTTTCTACATACTAATCACTTTGTTGTAGTCGCTTTGGGCCGCCGCACCCAACCGATGCGCAATCCTTCCGCGAAACACCCGACGGAAAGAAGGTGAAATCTTTAATGAAGTGCAAAATGAGTGTATCTTTTTTTTTAATGACCAACGCGGCACGCGCACACGAAAACTGCATGCACTTGCAGCGAAACGTGCATGCAGTCGGTGAACGTGGGCGAGAAACAAAAAAAGGAGAGAAGTGAATCTATTAGTGACGCTTCGTTTGACCGCGTGTCCAATCATTTCCCTTTTTTCCCGATGCTGTCGTGTGCATGTCTGCGCTGGACTTGAGGCGGTGTGGCTTAATGAATCTTTTCAGCGCTCTGGACGGGTGAGATGCTGCATGAAGATGAATTTAGCACAAGCTCGATGGAGACGGAGTAGTTCTCGGATGCGGTCCGGTTGGAGATAAAAAACGAAAATCCCCTGCCGATAGAAAATGCACGTCACTGTTGGTTCGTCGAAAGCGAAGCCATCGCTAAATCATGCGTTTTATGAAACACCCTTGGACCCCGGTGCTGCCGGGGTGTATAGACGGTAGCAACATTGTACGGCCTGCAGGAGCAGGAGCAGCAGTAGCAGCAAACGCTTCACGCGTTCGCAATGTTTATGAATGAAGTAAATATTTGCATTTTATTCGCTTTTACCCAGCTGGGTGATCGATCAAGCACTCTGTCTCACCGCCCAGTTGCTTCCTTTGGTGTTGCTAGTTCATAAGCAAACAGCACGCACAACACACGGCACGCATACTTCCGAGCGTGTGCGTTCGTGTTGGTGCCGGTGAGGCTGCTCATGGTCCGTTCATGGTCACTCAATTACAAATTATTAACACAATATTTACGCACCCGGGAATTCTTGTGCGTACGGGAAGGCAGCTTGCAGGGAGTTCTTACCATATTGTGAATGTTTGTCATTTGGATTATAGAAGAGTCGAACCGATGCGAGTGCGATTGTTTACTATTACGACGGTAAAGTTAAGTTGGACCGTATCTGGTTCTGTTCTCGTTCTTAGGCACCGAAGTTGACCGAAGTCGTGATGACAAATCTAGACCAAAAGCTTGACAAAAGAGGTTCAGAACATGTCACCCAGTTTCCAAAATCTTTGTTATCTTTGGACTTAAATGTGTCCCAGGGCAACAGGATGCAAGATGTGATGTTTTAGTAGTCTATGAGTTGTTTGAGCGTTTAGTGCTCTCTGAATTAAGACATCAGTTTCATGTCTTACAGATTCCAAGATGAGATCTCTACATCAATGTTCCAAGATTTGAATAAATCTCACTCTGAGATGGTTTGAAAGTGTTATTCCAGCGCATATTCGAGCTCAAAATTAGTGAACTCTTCAAACCTTTTTAGAAATTCCCGACTCCAAGATTTTCGGCTCGATTAAAACTCTCACACAAAACGCTCGCTAGGCATTTCTCGCCCGTTTTCCGACTACCATCGTGCGTGTGTTGCCCATAAATTGATTAACATTTAATTTCCGCATCTGCCATCTGCCGTAAACTCCTGCCGAAAACGCGTATGGCACTGTGGGCCACCGTGCGTGTGAAACGAGCCAAACCTTACCGGCGCCATGTGGCGATGGCATGGACATTCCATTTTCCGTGGGATATTGCGTGTATCGAATAAATAAACATAACCTACTTTGCCGTGAGCGAGCGCCCGGGCGCGCGTTTTCCACCCGCAATGCTAGGTTCTTTCGGAGGTTCGCTGCTGTGGTTCCTCGCGTGATCTAATCCACCGATATAAACATGCGCACACCGAGCTTTACTTTCACCGTGCACCGGTGTGTGTGTGTGTGTGTGCGTGTTTTTTTGTTTTAACTTTTCCCGATACATACGTTCACTATTATTGCAAATAATAATCATCGCCAAAGGAGTGATTTATTTTAAGCATTTAATTCCACCGCGCTTTAAAGCTTGTTAATCGCGCTCCGAGCTCGCTGGTGGCCGGTTGCACCAGTACCATGTGCAGCAGGTTTGAGGTTATGGTAATACCACTCTGCTCCACTGCCCGGACGTGGATGGGTTTATTGGGGCTTTTTGTTTTACGGCTGGTTGGACGCGGGTGAGCCACCCGGCGGCGGGATGGAATAATTGGGTGTCTGTATGAAAATTACAGACCTGAGTAGCTTCCCCTCATTGGTAGATGACCAACCCCACCCTCCCACACACACACATGTCAGTGATTGCATCGCACCCGGTCGTTGCGTAGGTGGTGGACATCGGCTTCGCCTGTTACTTCGGCTAGAACTTTATGCGTCCATTTTGGGACAATCGCGGTGAGGTCACCTTTAGCGAAGTGGGAGGTGGGGAAGGGTGATGGGTATGCTTAATCATAGGTGCGGTTTTGTTTGAACCGAGATCCGGGTTGGCACGGTTTTTCGCATTATTGCATCTACACAGCGTTGGTCTTTGTTCTTTCGTCCGGTGGATATTGTTTTAATACATTCGAGGTTTTCGATGCAGATACAAGCAGTGGTTTCGGTTTGGAAAAAAAATTTTCATGCTGTTTTGTTTTTTCTTCTTCTTTAAGCTAAGCTACAATAGAACTAGGAGTATCAATCTCACGGTTTTTTTTTCGTGAGATCTTTAATCGAAACGAACCGCACGAGTAGGAATGCACACAATGGCTCCCCGACAGGAAACAATTCAGATTTTGCTTCCAATTGCGGAGCGAGATCCAATTAAATCACGGCTGACCTCGGACGAACGGGCTCTGCTGGTCCGTCTTTCGCCTAGCTGCGGGGCAATAAAGAAATAAAGATCATCTCATATCTAAACACCGCCGGTGTCCCGGTCAAACCCGATGCGGTCGGGCAGGATAGTGCAGTGAAAAAAAAAAGGCGAACGAATCCACCGGAACGGTGAATGCAGCGAGAACGACCGAACGGGCTCACACGCCCGGACCGGAGAGTTGAACTTTCTTAATTGAGCTTAATTAAAAATACAACTCGTCGCTGAACCTGACACCCTGTTTGTCCTGCGGGTCGGGAGAGAGGGCCGAGGGCGTTAGTTTATTCATTGTAGAGTTTGCCTCACCCAACCCGAGCCGATCCGTCCGTTTGTCGATCAAACAAACATTGATCGGCATGTGTTGTGTGTGTGTCTGCATACGGAGACGATGAGGCCACCCGCCACCCGTTTGACGGCTGTGAACGGGCCGTGTGACGCTTGTAGAGAGCAGAACTGCAAACTGCAACCCGTTGCATCATGTCAGACGGTTCTGCTGTTTTTATTTTCCCTTGTTTTCGTTTCGTTTTTGCCTTCTTTTGCCTTGTGGATACAAGGTGGTGAATAAACAAACGAGACAGCGACTAAATCAGCACTTTTCCGCTCGTTTTGCTATCGTTTTTCGGATTGTATTTTATCACGGCTTGCGGTTCGTAGGGAAAGACCCACCCCCGGGGGGGAAGGATCATCATGTCCGCGTGGAGTCAGCGCCCGTGCTGTTGGGTTTCTAATCCGACAGCCATGCCCGATGAGCTCAAACATGCGGCAGATGTGTTTTAGAAATTCGTTTCAAGATGGCTTTAAAGGGGAGAAGTTTTCTCTTCGGTTCCCT
>JXXA01009073.1:0-13419 GCA_000956255.1 Anopheles punctulatus | reverse complement strand
TAAAAAAGCCTAAAATCTCCCTTGAAATTCCCGTCCAAAGCATTTTTCAGCACAATCTCGCTTTTTGAAGCTTAATTAGCGAGAACAAACCAGTAAGGGACCATGCGAAATGCCATACCGATTCTTTGTGGTTTTCGCTCGCCGTGCAAGGAAAAAGAAAGGCCCTGCTGGGGATAGAAAGTCGCGCGATTTCTGGGTGGACTCCAAGGTAGCTCCAAGAACTCGTTTTATGTGTGTGTGTGTGTGTGTGTTTTTTTTCTCGTTCGTTAAGCACCGTCTTTCTTTTCGCTGGCATGTCTGCACTTTCTTGTGCCGTTTGGCGGTGGGCAAACTGTTCCACGGCTTGGATGGGTTTGTTAACATGTTCTTCCCGATTCTCGATACGCTCGCTTATCGCCGTGAGGGAGAAGACATTTTTCGCCTCAATCAACACATTCACAGTTATGTGCTGCATGCAGGGGCTCTGGATGCAGAAGACCCGGCTGGTCGGCAAAGGATAGTATCACATTCCACCGCTCACCAGCGACTTACGATGCGTGTGCTTTAGTTTGAACTTCTTCGGAGGTTCGATCAGTGGGTCGCGATACTTTCACTTCACGTCAGGTTGATGCTTCGTACCGGTTCTAAATACAGCGCTCACTCAAACCGAATCACACTTCAGAACACCGGTTCGTGTTGATTTTGTTCCAGCTGTGAAAGCACTTCCAGCACGAAACACGCAGAAAGTAAAAAATAAAACCACGCACGTAAATGATCTCCGTTCGGAAAGGTTCCGGTAGGGCTGATGCTGCTGCTGCTACTGCTGCTGCTGCTGCTGTTGGCACCGTTTTCAACTGGTACGCACTCGGTCAACGGACGGACGCGAAAATACGGTCAGCACTCAGCTCGATCGGACGCTCGGCTCGGAACCGACCGTCAGAGCGACTGGCTGGCGGCTGCGGGGTTGCGGCAAGTCTGTGCAAGTGGCTCGCGCAGATCAAGAGCCGCACTGGAAGGAGACCTTGACACTGAAGACGTTAGATTCACACTGACTACCTGCGCGGCAGCCAAACACACTGCCGTGCGGTTCGTGCTCCGTCCGCGTTCGCGTTGCTCTGTGTGTGCGCGCGTGCCCGTGTGCGCCTGCGCGGAGGGTTGAAACGGGTGCGTCGTCTTCGCCGTCGACGTCGTCGTGGACGGTGTACGGTTTGGCTGTGGGTACGGAGCCTAAGCAACCTGACGAACGCACTCCCGCTCCATTCCTGCTGGGTTGTTGTAGTGGTGGCGGTGTGGTGCAGCCAAGAACATCACTAACGCGAGAACGAGACGGCTGGCGGCTGGTGTGTGCTGGAGCGAATGGGATGGAAATCGGCCGCTGGTTTGCTGTGTGCGCGATCCTCCGAGATCGAGAGAGCTGGAGAGCGAACGGTCACGCATTCAGAACTGCAGGCAGAAGCGCGCCCCGGGGACGAAAGTATGTTGCGGCCAGTGAAATGGCCAGCAGGCTCGTGGTGTGGTCAGTTCACCGCGGCGAAAACGAGATAAAAGCTAATCGAAACGAGAGGTAAGAGAACGAGAGGGGAGTTTATGGTGAGAAGGAGAGAAAATGCCAAAGACATACAGTCATTGCGAATAAAACTTCCAGCATGAAAGGATCTTTTCACATTTTCCAAAATTTATTGTTTCTTTTTGGTCATACAATTTTTTGTTATTTTGTTGAATGGGATGACGGTGTGTCTTTCGGAAAGGGCATCAAAGGATTGTAGACAAATTGTTTTTCAATACATTAAAATTTTTTCTCAACCATCAACAATATCTGTTAATTGATCTTGTTTTCTGTCTACTGATAATCTTATTTACTGCCTACTGATAATCTCATCTTCTTGAATACAGTTTTTCGATGTCTTTAAAGTTCCAGCTTATCAAGTTGAATTGATATTCTCAGTATTTGATGTATAAATAATTTTACTAACTTGGTAACAACAAAATTTTTACGCAAGAATCGAAAAAAATTAAATTGAAATGAATTTAAGATTTTCATACTTTTTTGATTTTTTTATACGACATTTTTAAAATATTTTTTATAAATCCATGCAAATTCTATATTTTCCGTAAAAATCTCTCCGTAAATGTCCTTTTTTTTCTAACCGTGCGTTGGTTTGAACACCACTGTGCAATGCCACCTCGGTGGGAAATTGTGTTTTATGCTGCACAACGCCAGCCGCATGTGTTGGTGTGATCGTTGATCGGCCCGGAGAGTCTTCCGGTCCCTGCTCTTCTACCGTTCCGTTTTGTTGTGTACTTCGTTATCGGCTTTCTGCACCGGGTCTTTCGCCGCGGTCAATGCGCAGTCTGCAGTCGGTGGGAAATTCGTTCGTTCGCTCGTCGCCCGGGCAAGGGAGGGTTCGTCGCTTGACGTCGCGAACGGTGCCGTGAGTCACTTGATTTTTGTGGGCTATTGTGCAAGGATGTTGAATCCGGGTTTTGTGGCCGATTTTCGCCGGTTTTTTGGAGCTGTTGTTTTATGTTGGCAATTTTATAATGCGAGCGTTTTTCTCTGTGACTAATTTGAGCCAACTGTGAGTCAGTGATGACTGACAGTCGAAAGGAGAAGATAACCTTAAAACCAATTTAATGTCTTAAGAGCAAAATGATTTACTTTTACAAAGAGAATCTGTACTTCAATATTGTTTTAATATCACAAACAATCATCAGAGCTGTAACACGATCAATAAACAGAACGATTATGGGATATGTCACACATTAAGATGAACTAAATTTCCCCGATAAATGATCCCCTTTCGAAGCTGGTTTCCGGCTGTTCTATTTCTTTCCTCGATCGACCGATTCATGGTCAGCAGTGGTTTCCCGAGGGCGCCTGGTATGCGACTCGTTTTGCGGATTGGCATTTGCCTGCTCGAAGGGAAAGTATGAAGGAACACTTTCAAAGCTACCTGGTAGGAATAGTTTCTAGCCCCAACTCAGCTAGTGCTTGGAAGAGGTGCGGGGTGGAGAGCTTAGAAAGAAACGGAAAATAAACTATGCGCATTGCAGCAGCAGCAGCAGCAACAGATTCGTTCCGATACAGTAGCCGATATTGTAGTACCGCCAGGAGAAAAGAAGCTCTCTTCGCCCCGAAGCTTGACGTAGAACCGCCAGAGAAAAATGGTAAATTGAGTCGGGAACGAACTGCAGGCGAGTGGGATAAGTAAAACGCCAGATAAGGCAAAAGAGTGACCGAAGGAACAGAGATAGAACGGTGCAGCGGCAAGTGTGTGAACGGCGAAAGCATGGAGAGACGGAGATAGGGTAAAGTAACGCAGAAGCAACTACAATCTCCACGCAAACATCGCAGCGCTGCGGGTTTGAAATTCTTTGCATCAGGTTTTGCAACCATTTTCCCGAGCCGCCCATCCACCCGGTCCTGTTTGGCGTGCCCGCGCAGGCAAGATAAACCAAGTGAATGGGGAGATGGGGAGGCGCGCGGATGGAGAAGACGGCAGATCCTAATTAACGCAGCCATTTTCCTGCCCTCCTTTGCACTAGAACCCCACATACGAGCGGTCGGTGCCTGTGACTGGCTGGCACTGGCCGGAGCAGAGAATGATGCAAGATGATCTCCTTGCGGCCGTTGACGAATCCCAATATGATGCGCCAGGTCGGCTACCCTTCCCCGGGGAGCACAGATGCAGACCGGATGCATTGGGTATTACGTCGTGGTTCGTGAAGAACCGGGGTGGATGGGCGAATGGGGAAACTCGTTTCGAACGGCCGCACACTCAGTCGGTCCACCGCTGCTAACTGTTCTTCTACGATTTATAATTCAATCCTTCAAAAAATCAGGTTTCGACCGGGTGCAATTTAAATGAGCAGCAGCCGACGACGACCACGAATGTGCGCCGATCCGGCAAGTGGGACATCATTATCGTGTTTAAGTAAGGTTTGAGCTTTAAAAAGTGCTTCGAGAGGTTTGCATTGTAAGCTACAGCACTGTTTCAAAATATGTTCTGAGCCGATCGAATGAGCCTTCTTAAAAGGGTTTCATTTGTAAGCAGCGTAGAATCTGAAACGCAAAGCTCGGAATGGATACATATCGTGGAAATATAAATGAGTTGAAAGCCACACGGTTCCAGTCGCTGTGCGCATCGCTAGCTAAAAATTAGTATTATTATTACACCGAAGCAGCTGAAAACGGGCTCCCCACACGGGAAAGAGGGCAGAAAGTCGTGCTACAAACACGCTACATAATCAAATCACAGCCCGAATCGATCACTGGCAGCGGGCGAACGCAATTACCGAGACTACGTGCGGTTCGTTTCCCCTTCGGACTGGTCGCTCCGTGCGGGCGTTATCTGCCCTGGGCTGGAGGGCTTCGAGCTCCTGCCCGTGGATGGAGGTCACCGGTAGATAAATTAATAAAATGGGAGGAAAAAACTGAATAAATGATACGTATATACCTGGGCCGGGTTTGGGTTTGCGGATCTACTGATCGGTTTCAATCTGGCCGCCTCATCATGCATTTTCCTGTGCACCGGGATTTCCCTTGAGAAGGGGAGGCTTTTGTATGTGGAGCCCAACTGATGTTCTGCTGGGAAGATGAACTATAGGAGCCGGAAAGTATGTGGAGCACAGGGAGGCTGAAAGCTGTTTCTAACGTTGTTTCGTTTTCTACCAGGAAATGCGAGACAATGTCTTAAGACACAATAAGGTGTGTACAATATGCTGATTCTTTCTAGGGTGGAGTTATTCTCTATGTCAAAACTGCATTGCTAATCACTATAAACGATACATAAAAATGTATTGCATAGCATTGGAGAATCACAATAAAACCGCCATCGATTGTCAACATTCTGGGCGCTGCACACTTTCTCGCGAACCCATCCCAAACCGTCCAAGTCGCACGGCGCGCTGCACCATCCGTTGGCGCATATTAGTTGAACGACCTTAAAACGATCATCAACGTCAACGTCAGTCACCGGTCTCGGGCGCTCACAGTTCTCCTCTGGCTTCGGCATCGGCAGTGCTATCAATTTTGCTCGCCGTCGACCGCCGAAGACAGACGACAGGGATGATAATTCTCCGGGCAAACGGGCGTCTTACTTGCACGTGCGATTACCAACGCACACGGTGCGGATAAATGGTTGCGTGTTTGACGAGGGGGAGTGGGGGAGGAGTAGATATGCGAAGAACAAAAGCAGCACCTCTCGCACCGATGACGAGTGATGAGCGCGAAATGTTCCTTCACGCATCCATTCTCCGGCTGTTGGGCATGAAATCGTTTATGGATTTGCACGCGTGGAAAATATGGGCTAGAAATGTTATAATTACAAGTAGTGAATGAATGAGTGGAAAGGCGGTGGGGATGATATATATTATAGTTCTAGATGTTTTGGAATGTTATAGATTCGTAGAGTTATTATGATATAAAGACATAAGTTTCTTTTCGCAATGCATTTCAATTGCTGGGCTATCGTTAAAAACAATAGGTATTGCACAGAAAACTTTCGTTACATAGGATTTACATACCATTTACCATTTACATACCATAGATCAAGGCGTTATAACATTTTATTAGATTACTCTACTTTCCTTTCCAGCACATCCTTTCCTCGTGTTCCATAGCATTAATTTTTTTTACTTACTTTCTCGTATTAGCACACAAAAATAGGTGTATCAAGACAACAAAAAGTAACGTTTCAACTGGAGATGTTGAAATGTTTCAAAGAATGTTACTTGGGAAAATATGTCTGGGAATGAAAAGAAAAATATAAATCATTGCATATCTTCAGGCGCTCAATGCTGTCCTCATCATGCAAACGATCTGGAAATTAATTCTATTGATTTATTTAAAAATAGATCTCTCTTTAAGCGCGTGAATTTTTGTGAGAATATTTTATACATAAAACTGTAGCTTGGATATTAAAATAAGTGTTAACTTTTAATTTACGAAAATCTACAATTTAAGTCACATTTTTCAATGCTGTGCGAAATTTGGGTTTCATATTATAACGTTAACGATATCATATTGTCTCTACGAATTAAAAATTAAATTGAAATGCTCATTTCATAAGCTTAATTTAATCCAGTTCAAAAATAAAAAAGATTTTACAAGTCGTCTATAAAAACAATAAATGAAATCAACCAAATAGAAAATATTTCCAAATATTTGTTTTTCTATATCATAGAAAATTAACTGAAAAAAACATTACAACTTTGATTATTAATGTAATAAAATTAGGCAAATCTCAATCAGGGAAAATTATCCCTTATGAAAGACGAAATCTATATAGAGGTCGAGCTCATACAGCTTGCAGATCTAAAATTTTACTAGACCAAGGCCGGCAATCCGGCCGGCAATTGTATCCGGCAATTCAAATCCGAAATAGACCCAAATGATAGTTGTTAATTATTTAGTGGTTCTATTATGTTCCACTTTATAATCAGAGTTTCATGGAGCATGTAAAATTATTAGTTCTTTATGATACAATGCAGGAGTTTATATAATTTTAAAAAGTATTTATTATTAATATATGGATGGGTATATTTTGAATCATAATACAACAAAAAAATTAAATCTAAATGTAAAATGAAAACACAAACTTACCTCAATACAATTTAACAAAATATTTTCATTCCGATACCAAACTGGATCGATCCGGATTCTACTTTATTAAACTTAACGTACTTTTTCGTCTCGAATTACTTCCCAATGCGCGGCATCATGTACAAACGTGTTCAAATAATTTACCAATAAATTACTATTCGCGTCGCTTCCGGCTTACCACCCTAAGCAGCTTACGGTTAATATCAACTTAAATGTAGTTCACCTCCCGTTGCTGGTGTCGTCCTGATTGTGCTGTCATGACGTCCTGTATGGTTAACATAGAAAAACGGGACACGGGGCTAGTACTCCTTGCCCATCACCTTCTCGATCCAGGGCACAAACTTCTGAATGTTCGTGTAGACACCGGGCAGGTGTTCCCGGCCGCAACCGATTCCCCACGATACCAAACCGATCAGCGTCTTGCGACCCTCTATCGACAGCGTCAGCGGTCCGCCCGAATCCCCTTGGCAGCTGTCCCGGCCTCCCTCCTTGTAACCGGCGCACAGGAACACATCGTGGATGGTTTCACGCCGACCAGCCGCCCGGAACCATCGCTGGCATCGTTCGTTCGGTATCACTTCAACGTCCACTTCCTGCGAGACAGCGAGAGAAAGAGCGAGAAGGTGTAAGAGACCGGAGGAACGTGCCGGAAATAATGGAATTTAGGTGTAGGGTTATTCACCTGAAGCACCGACGGTACCGTACTTTGGCCGTGCCGTGTTCGTCCCCAGCCGGCAACGGTCGCCATCTTGCCGACCAGCTTAACACTCTTCGGCGGTAGACACACGGGTAGTATGTGCTGCCGAAACACGACCTTACGATCGAGTTTAACCTAAAAAAACGGAAATGAATGACGTGAGAAGGCCAAAGCGAACTAATTCCGGATGCGTTCCTTACCAAAGCAATATCGTTTCGGAAATCACTCGGCGAGTAGTTGGGATGCACTTCCTTTCGCTCGATGGAGTACTCCTCGTGTGTTAGCCGCTCCTCCTGGTCCCGCACGTCCCACTCACCAAGCCGCACTTTGAGGTTACTGTTCGGGGTCCTGAAGAAATCATCACCAAACCGACACAACTTATCAGCTCGAGATAGTTTGAGAATCATTAAAAGCTAGTCGCTACTTACGTCGCCACGCAATGGGCCGCCGTAACAACCCATCGGTTCGAGACCAGCGCCCCACCGCAACTGAGTTTCTTCGTGAGAAAGCCGGACTTGATAAGAGCCGCCTGCCAAGGGTGCGTTCCGAAGCCACTGGAGTGTCCACCGACGATTCGATTCGTGCGGGTGTAAAGTTCTCCACAACCTGTTCCGAAAAAAAAGAAACACACAAACAAAGCATCATAATTAGAACGAGCATTGGAGTGTTCGAATTTCTATGCAGGTGCAGCTAGATATTGGAAAATAATAAAAACCAAAAACATAACCCAGTATTTTTGTTGGTGACGATTTATTGTGCACTGCTTGAGGTCAACCATGCGAGGAGCCATAAGCATCTACTGCAAGCGCGTGAAATGGTGCGAGATTGGTGCACGAAAGTGTTGCGGTGAAGTAAAACATTGCCTTACATAGAGTGTACAGGGTGC
Source organism: Anopheles punctulatus (assembly GCA_000956255.1). NCBI lineage: Eukaryota > Metazoa > Arthropoda > Insecta > Diptera > Culicidae > Anopheles > Anopheles punctulatus. The sequence goes on along the minus strand of JXXA01009073.1, from coordinate 5,253 downwards.
ACTTAGCTAAATTCTAAAGATGTGTCCTTGAGCAATTTAATATGGGTTTTATTTTTGTGGAACATTATTTTTCCGCAAAAATTGCTCAAGAAAAATTGATCATCGTTTTGTGTTTACGTCTGCACACTCCAAACTGATAATATAAAAAAGCGAACAGAAACAGAAAGAGAGAACCAATACGAAGCGGAACTACGCGTTTGTCGACCGGGAACGTTCCCCTGCGAGGGATCGCCACAACCAAGGAAGAAGGTAGGGGTTCTGGTTTCGGGAAGCACTACACTAAAGGGAATAGCACGGGCGATCGTTCTCGGTACCGTTCTCGTAGCCGTATCCGTCGTCCTCCTGCGGTGGATAGCCAAACACGGCCGACGGTGGTCGAAGCTGGCCGCCGGAGCCGGAACCACTGGGACCTCCCACCCCGTACAGTGCCGTCGGTCGGGTGGCAAAGCTGAACGGTCGATCATCATCGTCGATCGATCCGAAATGTGATGACGATGACGACGACGCTGGTGGTGGTGGTGGCCGTGCGCCATGAATTGAAGGAGGTTTCGCGGGGGAAAACGGTGACGAACCGCTTCCGAGCTGATTTCCATCGAAACCCCACTCCGGTGGTGGTGGTGGTTGTGTACCGGTTGCGTGGTGCTGGTGTGGTGCTGAGTTATGATGCTGATGGTGTGGATTCGCTTGATGGTGGCCGTGATACGGGGGTGGCACGTTAAAGCCGCCACCTCCGCCACCCACGGAAAACAACGATGTCGTTTGGGTCGTTTGTGGACGGTTCTGGTGTGACGTCGGAGTGCCCGACGATGAGGAAGAGGAGGAAGATGACGATGACGACAACGACGAGGCAGGTGGATAAAACCCGTACAGGTTTATAATATCACCTACGCGTAGAAAATTTAATTATATAATGTTGATAAAAACAGATGCTCTGAAAATCTATCAGTTGTGGTGTTACAGTTTGCAAAACAGATTTAAAGATGATGAGTGTTATTTGACGGTTTTACGGCCGAGATATGTTGCTTATTTGACTTCCAACAAGCGTATTGAAATAAGCAAGTAATAAAGGTGAAATTTAAACTCCTCTAACGAATATCAAACTCATTCTATAGGCAAATATTAAATCCTGTATTTCAGTTCGATTTGATATTAAAATGATGTATTTTCCTCTCCCATTTAAGATAATTGTGTTTTCTTCTGCTGTAAGTTAATACACCTAAAGTTATAAAGTAAACCAAAACATTTATCCCAACAAAGATGTTAATTTTGCAACTATGTTTCTATCAGCCTGTTAATATGCAATATATTTAGAAATTATCATGTCCAAAGATATGTTCCGCATTGCATTAAACTGGCTACTGGAAGGAAAACAAGGAAGTAAATGTTGCCTAGAATTCTTATTGCATCAACCCGATTTTCTTCTTTTTACTGCTTGATACAAATGCCGAATGTAGCCAAAAAATGCACGCAAAGGCGCACCAATTCACACCTAGTGAAACAATCATTCGAAAGCTCTGACATTTTTCGCGTTCCCCCTGAAAAAAATAGTGGCTCTGCAATTACGCGTCAATTAAGCTTAAAACCACGCATTCATGAACGAAACAGCATGAGGAATTTTTTTGCGCCATTGTTTGCGTGATGCTCCGATTTTTTATGTTTTTGATACCTTTCCCCTGCGATTGCTTGCTTTAATTCCTCCCTGAAAACCCATCACCATCAGTGCTACTATTGCTGTGCCATGGATTATAAGTAACACTTTTTTCGCTCCTCACGACAAATATGCTACGGGTGATAAAACGTCACACCTTAACTTTTCCTTTCGTTGAGTTATGAGGCGTAGACTCATTTGTACGCCGCGTGTCGCGTAGCAATATTTTCATTTTGCACCCAAACTTTCGTCACCTGTCACCGTTTCGCTCCGTTCGAGCACGAGTTGGTTTGAGGCGTTTTTCCGTGTTTCCGCAGCAACCCGTGCGGATCTACAATACGCGTTACTGATGGAGACAAGCGCTACTACTTGAAAAGCGCAGTACTTTCAACACCCAGAAGAAGCAGACGAAGGAAACGGACCAACGCTGGATGACACAATCGTCAGTTTCGATTACCATTGTAGGGTGAAACGTCGGTTGCGGAATTTAATTACCGCTGCGTTCGTCTCGATTCCGTCAAGGTCGCTCCCCGTATGGGCATAAATCTTTTATCGACAAGGTTTGGCGATGCGTAACTGACCCATTTCGTTCGGTAGGGCGACTGCGGAGTGCAGGTTTAAAAGTAACTAGGGCATGAACTATGGCCCTAATTTCCCAACGGTGCCGCGTTTTCCGCGGTACAATTAAACCAACAAGTTAAGATTTACGTATAACCAGCCATAATTGACCATTCATGAAGTGGGGATCCATTACGCATTGCGTATTTAGTGGACTGTAGGTCCTTCCTGGAAATTACACACTTTTATTCAATGAATGGATGCGCTCTCGATCCCATTTATCAGTTCAAGAAATCCAGCGGATTGCTCAGAAATTTTTGTTAATTTTTTCATTGCAATAAAAAATTAACTATGAAATCTGCTTAACCAATCAGTGTATCAGAATAGATTTCAGTTCAAATCTAAGACAAATTACTAAATGTAATGTTGGAAAAAAAGCTCAAATGTAGTTCATTTATGTTCGTAAACTTTAGTATATATTTATAGAAGTTTTTGCTTTTATTTGGTGGTATATCAATTCAACATGTAATTGGAGAACATATTTTTTTTGTTACGTTATGTTTTCTTAATATATTTTACTTTTGGAGAGCAAAGTATGCTCACTTTTCGGTAAGCTTACTTCTTTTGGTAAAATATTTGAAAATAGGGTTTTATATTTAATAAAGTAATGCTTTTAAAATATTGTTTAACGAAAAAATCAATCATTTACTTCAGGTGATTTAACTGTTTATGGGTCTAACAAAATTAATCAGGCAAACATTCATAAGAACTGAGTTGTTTTGCATAGACATAAAACATCTATTATTCACATTTAATTCCATCTTACTTAAGTCTGAACTAGATTAGGCTGTCAACTTTTCACCTTTATTCTATAAGTAAAATATCAAAATGTGTATTAAAATGCAGCTATAAAGAGATATCTAAAAAGTGAAGAAAAATGTTTCAGATGGTTATTTTATTGAAGGCTTAAATAATTATGTGACGGATCTCGTGAGAAAAAGACAACCCATAAAATACAATTCTGATAGTGCTAAGCTTTTTTAAAGTAGCACAAAAAATTACTAGTTGTTACATAAATATGGAAAAAATCTTTAGAATGAAAGTGATATAAACGGGTATTTTGAGCTGTAACACTATAAGCGAGCTTAAACACTATTTAGCGCGAACACTACAAGAGACGAGAAAGCTTATTATACTAACCTTTCCATACCAAACAACAAGTGACTTATTCAAACTTGAGTCTGGATCTTTCATTTGCGGAATGAGTGTACGTAATTATTTAATTTTACTCTTACCCACCCTCAAGACTAGTATTATCTGTGAGAGAAATCTCGAAAATAAAAACAAAGCTAACGAGCACTTTCCTTCTGCAGGTGACCGAGAAAAGGGTTTTCCCTGCGCCTTGCCTGTGCCTGAGCCTAACACGGTATGATTTGGTTTTGCACTAAAAACATATTCACCCAATACCAGTACGCATCATGGGCCATCCTATGCGAGCGGCGAAACCAAAAAGGGTTGCAAGCTAAAAAGCACATCGTCGCCCAAACAATGCGCTTGGTTGCCGGGCCCATACATCATCATCGCACATGTGGTTGGTGAGTGACGCTGATAATTGTTATCACCAGCGGACCACCGCCTATTTACGACTAGCTGGGATGTATTGTTTATCGCTTGACAAACGTCGGGTAACACCAATTTGAAGCGAGGCATTTTCGAAACATTCCTAGCAGCAGTAGGACACGCAGCGGGAGCGTTAGCGGCGTGACGCTGGCCTAGGGGGACATGCTTTGCATCGCAGGAAAGTGAAAGGCTCGTGGGGGATTATGTTGACGCTTTTCAGCGAACAAAAGCGTGCGATCTGCGCAACGATCGTGAAATGTTGCAGTCGGTGGAAATGCAAATACAAAAAAGTAGAAAAAAAAGAAATCCCTCCAACACACCTGCTGTGACAAATTGCGTTTAGCGCGTATTAATCCATCGAGATCAGGAAATATTGGTAGCCGAAGCAGAGCAGTGTGATCTAGCAGAAAGAAAGCAAAAGCCCGCACGCACTGGCACGTTGCGCGAAAGTTTTGCATCGGTTACGCGAACCGTTTGGAAAGCAGGCGGATAAGTGTGTGTGAGTGTATGTACGTTCAAAAGCATCACCGCGGTCCTGCCGCGACAGAAATTGCGCACAAGAAATTGGCATCGTTTTTCCCGTTCGTTACCCCGCTAGCCCAAGCCGGATGTAAAAAGGGTCGGATGTTGTCGTTTCGGGTAGATTGATCCACGGTGAGACAATTCTGTAGCAGTTTGCCATTATTTTGCGACGATTTTCTCCTGTCTCATTGTTACTCGTATTGCGTGGGTTGAATTAGGTCCGTGTGGAAGTTTACTACGCCTAACGAAGGTAATCCAGCATCGCTTTGGACGTGAGCTGTGAGATACTGGTTTGGTAGAAGAACCTTGACGAAGAATCGAAATACTTACTAGCATTGTGAACGGCACCCTGTTCGGGATCGCTTTCCGGTGCAAAGTCTCGGTCGATGCAGCAGGACCAGATCATGCCACCCGAGCAGAGATCGAGCGGTTTTCCTCCACCGAGCACACAGGATAATGACAAACCGCATTCGAATTTGCGACCCTTGTGTCGACACGTTTGGGGAATCACTGGAAATGGAAGATGAGTTTATAAAAATTTAAACAAAAATGGATATGCATTTCTAGAAAACATGCATTTTAATTTACAATTAAAATTTCTGTTAACGTTAATCAAGATTTTTATAATTTGAAATTTGACTGACTGAACAGAAGATCACTTCGTATTATTGACAGTTCAATGGGATTGAGTAATAGCGATAAAACTGGTAAATAACTTTGACCTGCTGAGCTAAAACACGATTAATACACTTGATAGTAGGTGTTAGAATACAATTCTTTAAAACATTAAAAAGGAGCAACAATTAGTTCCTATTTTCTATTCATTAACATACATTATTCACTAGTTTGAAATAAATGTTTGATTACAGTAAACAAACGTAGTATATAAATTTGTTTATTTGTTA
>JXXA01009065.1:0-12789 GCA_000956255.1 Anopheles punctulatus | reverse complement strand
CAGTAACTACATAATTGAAGTTTCGTTTTGCGGGATTTCTGGATGAAACAAAATTGTTGAAGGTTTATTTCGCGTAGCGTTGGCATACAATTGATTATGATGCAGATAATTTGTAATGATTTGTGAATTTAATTTGTCATTTCGAGCATGTTTTAACATCCTTTAAAGCTTCATGGTAGATGAAAAATCGTAATTTTTATGATTGCATAAGAGCAATCTACCATCTTTTCAAAATATCTTAAATTGACCTGTAGAGTTTGAAGGACCATTTTCGATGGAATTGATTTATAAAATTTGCTGAGGTGTTCCATGCTAGTTCAAACACTTATTTTTGGAAAACAAGTGAAAATTAATTAAAAAGTATCTCCGCATCTTCAAACCACCCAGAATGATTAGTCAGAAATCGAAATTAGAAAATAAAATTCATCGGAAAATTGCAAAGATGTATCTTATTGTGGTTTTGGTTGATAAGATATGGCTCCACTCCTTAGTGAAGGGTCTCATGACCCATTAATCTATTTATAGGCTTCTTATTGAGCTTCTCTATGGATAATGGAAGAAAAAATCAACCTAATCACATATTTATTTCGCTCCTTTTGTACGCGATTAGCTTTCAAATAGCTACTATTTGAAATGTATCTCAGAAGATATTCTTGTTCCATACCTTTAACAAACATTCGTCTCGTTACTTGCCGTACAATGATGCTCCAATATTTCTTTCCACACAAACCTACCGTCCTAGTGCGTGCGCGTGTGGCAAAACCTTCCCCAAACAACCCTTCTATTTACCTTGTGCGGTGAATGTTGCGGTTTCGGTTGGATTGATTGTTTCTGTCCCGCGGAGAGTGGCTCGGTTCGGTTTTAATAGCGTTTTTGTTTTTTTTTGGTCCTCACCCGTCCGTTCATTGGCGGAAGCTTAACCGGCCGGCTTAACTGATTGATGCCGGTGTGGCCGCGTGCGTGACGTTCGCCGTGTTTACTCGCGGCTCGGTTTTGGGCTTGATGGTGCTCCATTCGCCGGAGGGCCGCCACATCGGCTACGGCTGAGAATTGGAAACTCGACCCACATCCGCCCAGGGCAATGCGTCACTTTACGGTCAAGTTGTGCCGGTAAGGTGTGCGTTCTGTGAGTGACGAGTGCGAGTACTCGCCCCGAGCAAGATTGGCCCAGCCCTATCTCCCATCTCACTCTCTCACTGCGCGGAAGGTTACACTGGCAGAAGAAATGCGGGGAGGGGGGTGAAAGTGGTGGCGGGAAACGGGCGGTGCGGTGCGAACGGAGCGTGTTTATTCCATTAAAGCTCATCATTTATTAATTTATCATCCAATTCCGATCGGTTCGACCAGTCGATGGCGGTGGCCGCCGCCGCCGCCTCTGCCTTCGTCTGTTTGTTTTCCGTCCGTTTGCCCGGTTCGATCCCGTTGTTCCCGACTGGGCTGGTATTCTCACAGCCGATTGACTTCACAGCACGGCACGGGAAAAGGGAACCGATGCCGCTGCGTGTAGTTGCGCTTGTCCGCGGTCAATTCTGCGTTTTTTTTTTTACCGTGCCTCCATCTCCGTCCCACGCGGCCTGTCCCGTAGATGGGTCTTTGTTTTTCACCCGAGAAACTCGACACTCCCAACGGGGGGTGGGGCGGTGGGGGGGTTTATTGCGCCATGTCCGTGCCATGTCCGCCATGCCTAATACTCTAATTTCGACGGCCCTTTCTATTTCGTTATTCTAATTCAATCGTGATACCGGGATCTTATGCAATATAAATTATCGACAACCGGAAGCCGGACTCGGGCACGTTAGGAGAGATCATTTTTTTTCGTTATTCGTTCGTTCTATACACACGAGGAATGTTTTTTTTTTTTTGGTACCCTGCGCCGAGGCTCGTGGCGGGCTCGTGCATTCGAGAACGAATTCCCGCCGGAGTCGCCCGGACGTTGTTTGGGCGGCGGACAGGAGAGACGGGGGTTCGGGTTTAAATAATTTAATCCACAATAGATCCAATGCAAAATGCAGGCGGAACTAGTGTCCCGTTTATCATCATACATACCGTAGCGTATATGTTTTGCAATATTTGTAGACCACAGCCACACAGCAGCACGTTATTTTTCCGTTGCGTTCCGTGTGTAGAAACACATAAAGCAACATAACAACACCGAAAAGGCAGCGAAAAGGAAGCCCCCCCCTAGCTATCTATATGGGCACGATTATAGCACTTTCCGGAAACGTTCGCTCGTTCTAATCTCAGGTGCGCCGGTAGGTCCGCTGCTGGTTTGCTTTCAAGATTTATAGCAGTTTTTGTTTGCTATTTGGCTCTGGCTGGGAGGGGGCGCACCTATGTACGCCGGCAAAAACGTTATCATAAAATGCAAACTGCGCCGGGCGGGCACGCGGGTAAAACAGGGTGGCAAGCGTATTCATGTGCTTTCAAATTATGTAAAACAAAGTGCTTGCCGCATTCGGAGCGGGCAGAGCGTTTCGAAATTGAATGGAGTTTGAAGGATTTACATACGGGTTTTATTCCACAGGTGCCACACATACGCTCACACATTCGAAGGCGAGTGTGTAGAAGATTCGATTTCAGTGGAAATTATGCACAATTTAACGGATTTAGTAGGTTTCATTGAATAATGCTGATGAAATCGAGATCGGCTCCTAATGTACGCTAATGTAGCCATTGCTGCAATGTATCTGTGCGAGAGTGGTGACATCTGGTGCCAATGCAGTGTAGCTAAATCAAAATGTTTAAAAGCAACTTTAAACTATAGTAACTTTCACTTCATGCCACCAATCAAACGCACGTTTAAATCTTGTGTGACATAAAACGAATATGAAATCGGAAAATTTGCTTGCGAAAAGCTTGACGCATCAAAACTTTGACTTAAAAAAGTCCTCTTTTGGTCGGTTTAACAATTGTGATATTTTTTACATCGTTTTATCAATGTTAAAGATAAAGGAATACTATTTTGTTACACAATATTTATTTTGAATTTATTCTCCTGTTTTAAATATTGATTTTGTTGTTATAGATAACAGATAAAAATGAGCCACATATCGGGGTAAAAAACAAAAAAAATTCTTGCGTTACTGGATCGGTACCTTTTGTGATATTGCTTTTATTTAGTTAATATACTTGAGACAATTATGCGCGATAAAGAAATATATATTAAGCTTTACCCTGAATCAACAGCGCTGTCGAAAAATCAGGACTCCTATTTTAGGGCATGAAAACGCTTGTTTACAACTTTGTCTTGTTTGTTAGCAAGTTTATGATTGCTATTCGAAAATGTTCGCTAATTTGCTCAGGAAAATGTTCTGCTTAGTTGTAAAACGTTGCTTTATCTATCCGCACCTTAATATCTTCGAGGATTCCACCCATGCTTTGGTTGCGTTTGAAGACACAACACTTTTGAATAATTGTGATTGAATAGATTATGCATCCCGAAAGGAACCCAAATATCTGACTTTCATGAGTGATGTTTTTGATGTCAAACGAAAAGCATAAATTCCCTTTTTCAGAGGGACAAAAAAAGAAACGAATTTTTAAAAAAATGGCTCGTTAATTGAAATTCCCCACCGGTTTCTGCATGGCGCAACTGTGTCCAGAATAACACGGGGATGGGAACACTCAAAAGAAGAGCCATAATACATTTCATAAACCGCATCGAATGTCCCTTGTCCCGCTTGGGCGGCGCGCAAATGTTTCGCTTTTCTCCGTGAAGCATTTTCAAACCGTAACGAGCACTCTGGTACTCGTCCATCATCCGTCAGTGCCAGGGCCGGGGATTTGGTTGGCATTTTGGATTCGGTTGCTGAGGATTGCCGTGGATCTTGCCGTGCCGCGTGACGCAGGGTTGTAAAATGTGTTCTTCTCGCGGCCTTAATTGAGTTATGAAGGCATGCGCCTGGTGGTGGCAGTGCTAGTAGTAAATCTCCGACACCGGTACCGGTCCCTCCCGCTGGTGGATGTAGTAAAGTTCCGTTTCTATTTCGGGAAAGGCATCCGGTGCCGGTGGAGCGAAAGTTTTTCTCATCCTCGAAGCTCGAAATCCACCCCAGACGGTCGGGATCATTCCCGTGTCGACGAACCCTGGATGGGACGGGTGGGCAAGTTTAAAGCCATCCTCAGTTAAACCGATGCCAGACAGAGGGAGCACGAGCGGGCGAGAGATCGAAAGAGTGAGTCAGCTCGACCGTGCACGGACACGAGTATCCTTGCAACTTTCTAACCTCGAACGACCTTACGCCCGCTCTTTCTCGCACAGCCTCCTTCTGCTTTTCTCCGCGTGTCGGAGGCTGCACACGATCACGCCCGTTCCCAGGACGCCCGTGGACCACCACAGGAAGGCGGAAGGACGGGAAAGGAAAAAGTTCTTCGGGAAGAAATCTGCCATCTTTCCACGGGCGAAACCGGCGGCGTGAAAGACTCGGACAGCGGACACGGCCAGTTTGGAATGCTGGCAGCGTAAAAGGGATTAATTTTGCTGGTGTTCAAATCTTCGGACACGCTTCACACGATTCCTTTTTGCGACTCGGCTCACTCCCGTTGTTAGTTTTCCCGACGCAGTGCCACACACACACACACAAAGAGGTGGTAAAGGCGTAAGAAATTATGTGCCAAAGTGTACCCGAAGCAAACAGTCCAGATAAAGGTTTTTATTTTATTTGTGTTTCGTTAGCGTAAGCAACGGCAGCCGCACGTGGTGGAGGGAGGTGAAGCTTCAGGAGAAAAACTTCTGCTCGGTTCGTGGGTTAGTTTGTAGTTCGAATTTATATTGCGCCTGAAAGGGCGTCACCACGTCAAGGCGATAGAATTTATAATGATGGCAAGTGTAAATAGATGGCTCGCGTTGGAGCGCATCAAAGTTGATGCCGGTGATGAATATTAAGACGCTGAAGCTGGATACCTAAACACGCGATGGAGGTTTGGCTAATTTACCTTCTTTTATTGGGCCTCGAAATATTTATACTCGAGAATGGTTTGTGATTTTTTTTTTTTGGTTGGTTTGTTGGTTTGTAATATTCTTGATTTATTACCAAGCAGTTTTGATGGGATAGATTCACATTTTGGTAAGCATTTTTGCAATATACTCTCAGCGGATTTTCAACAAGTTTGCATTTATTTTAATAAGAAGCCGTTAATATTTGTCCTTACGTATAAAATTACAAATAATGTATTTACTTTAGTAGTATAGTAGGAACTGGATTATAGGTTTTATTCACTTCATTCGCTACCTTTTTTCTTAATAAGAGCAACTTTTTACATAACAATCTGAAAAACGTTCAGTTTTTATTGCTACTAATTTTGGTATATCTGATAGAAATGAAATAAAAGTACTGGAGCACCAATTAGATATGGTTTAAATGGAACGATTAAGTGAGAAGTATACTTTTGGAAAAGACATTATATCGTATTAATTTATAAATTAGCTCTAAATGCCATACTGCGTCTGGTGATTTCTCAAGATCTTACCTGACAAAGCTTGCGGTTTTTTCATCGGGCATAAACACGCAAATTATCCTCTCCCATTGTCTTCGAAAGTGAAACAAAAGTGCCACCACCAACACCACCACCGCAAGCCGACAGTGTTTCCCTTGCTCCGTTTACTTTGTTCCGCGATGAGCGCGTCTCACAATGAGCAGTTGAATTTCATTAACTGCAGCAACAGTAGCAGCAAACGTTTGCATCGTGCGGTTAAACCCGCAGAATTTGTTTTTCGACAACTTCTTGGGCCAGGGAGTAAAAAAAACCCACCCAAACCGACTCGACAAACTCGATCAGCTTAAAAGTTTTGTTTTGCTTGCGCGAGTGTGCTTTTACGCTTTTGATTCGTGTGTTTATTTGACTTCATTCTCGGCTTCTTGTGCACGTTTAGCGAGGTGAATAAGCTCTGGCACGAACAAAGAAACAAAAAAAAAGTTCAGTGAAATGTTGCACCAACTCTTGTACCTGACATTTAATCCTTACGCGGAGCGAACATGGCGTCGAAATTAGCTTTCCACACTAGCTGTACCCACATTTTCGGCTGGTGTTAGGAAGAAGCATTGCTGGTAACAGCGTGTGTGCTCGTTTTCGTACAAAACATTGTTACCATCGAGGTTGGAAAAGTTAAAAATGGCCCCAGATAACCACACGTAACGACGGTGCGTTCCTTCGCGTTTCACTTTTTTTTTAGTAACGAACGTGGAAAAAAGAAGAAGGATTTGCATGAAATAAAAGTTTCGGCCCGAGGGGTTGGGTTTCCCTTGCACCTTCACCACCTGCACAAGGTAAATACAACACATCGGGCGCTCCCGCTTTTCTCTCAGCGCTCCATACCCATCCAAGCAACCCGTCCGTTCGTCCGTTCGTCCGTTCGTCGAAATATCGAACGCAAAATAATGTGATTGAAAAGTTTTGGCCCGACTCAGGTCGCGGTGACGCTGCAGGGCCGGATACGGATACACGGTAGTTCGTACGGGTACTTTAAACTTTCGCGCTGTTACGACACATTAGTCCCCCTTCCAACCCATCACGATTGCATGAGTTACTCGTTCAGTAGCTGCCATACAATTACCACCGCTTTGCCCAACCCGCGGTCGTGCAAAAGCGTGGTTTTATTCATTGACGACACGAAAAAAACGAAAAAAAAAAACGACAACGTTGACGCAAAAGTGGGATGATTTCTCGTTATTTTTTTTTTAAGCGTGTGCAATTTTCGAACAAGCGACCGTGTTTTACCGACAAACTAGTTAATTAACTTCGGTGAGGAGTATTATAGAAAAAGCTCGTTTGTATGGTCGGAGCTGTACGAACTTTTAGGGACGGTCTGTTTTTCAGCTGTTCAGTGCCACTATGGGTGTATATATTTCAATTTTCTATAGTTATGTAGTTTTTTTCTCACTTTCTCTCATTCTCTTTGTGTTCTGTGAATGAAGTTGAATTATAAAAAAAGCTCCATACGGAGGAATGCAGCTTTTGTGATAGGTTTTTTTCCACGATTTTTCTCCACCGCGCGGATGACAACATTTTTACAGTGAGTGATTGCTGATGTGGTTTAATTTAATTTCGCCACGATTAAGCGGTGGGCACGATCTGCCACGAGGGTAAGGTTGGGATTTTTTTTTTTACGGATAGGTGGAAGTTTGCTAATAACGAAAGAGCTCAACTGGTGGTATAGTTAATTGCGATTTACATGGTAAATTAGGTGGATTTATACGCTTATTATTGTAGTGTGATGTTTAAACTTTTTTTTATTGTATTTTATTTTTGGAATATTTTTAATTGTCTTTTTAGAGTAGTATTTATCGTTTGTTTGATGTGTTGTATTTCATTTTTAAAGACAATTCGTAATAAAACTAGAACAAGTATTTTCATACAAGAACATTCCAACATTCAACATATTTTTTGTGTATGCATTAAAATCTGCATTCATATAAAACATTTGCAAAATACAAGATTGTGTTTGGCAATTTTGAAAGACATTTAAAGTCATTTGAAGGCACTTAATGTCGCCGTTGGCAATATTCATTTATACATTATGACATTTTTATTTTGGAAAGTGTTCCTTCATAAATGGACAATCTTAAAACCGAGCCTTGCGGTGTTTAAAAATCTTTTTATTACACTAGATACCGTTTTATTTATGATTTTGCTCATGTTTCCAATGGTACTGAAAAACAGATACATATTGTCTACATACTCGTGCTGAACTCATTAACGCACGCCCTGCTTTTTGCTATTACATTTGAAAACTCTCGTAGTCCGAATACTTTTAACAGAGTGTAAATTTGGCACCCACAATGTATTTTTCCTAATAAAAATGACCCATTCAATCTACGGATAGAGCAATTTAAATTATTTGCATACAAACGTCAGCTCCCTAGCTACGATTTTCATGTATTTTTCAGACCCAAATATTCACTTCTCTTCACCCATCTACCCCCACCATGTCCAGCTGCCCAATTTACAGCATTAATCACACCTAATCGACAGGAAGACCGAGTTCAATTGAAAAATAATTACATTTTCGTTACGATTGGCAGAAAACAGAGAATCACTCAATAAACCTGGTTTCTCTCACCGAAAACCCGCCAGAACGATGATGTGATTAAGATGCCCGGCTAAATCCACCACCCTTGGGGGTCATAAAATGGCAAACACTCCGAGCAATGACGAGTGCCCGGGCCCGCGCCCCCACCGATCGATCTTTGCCATCTTTCATCGTGGCGTTAGTGGCGCGCGAACAGCACGCGGCGAGTTCGCCACATTTCCTATCGATTTCCAGCCTTCCAGACGTGGTAAGACCTGGTTGTATCGAACCGAGCAAAGCGAACGGAGCGGCTCACATAAACCATCAAATGAAAAATCGCGATACACGAACGAACAAAAACACGGCAGAAAGCACTTTGCAGACAAGTGAAGAAAATAAATCCGCTTCCTAATGCAATAAATCTTCCCCTACCCGGTGCCGCACTCGTCGCGTTCCGGTTGCAGTAGGCGATGAGCAAATGCCATTGCTGACTGCGTCGAAAACAGAACAGCGATCCTCCTGGTCGGTCGGTTTTTGATGTCCGAACCCGAGCCCGAAGTCTTGATTTAATGATTTGTCTTAATTATTACCTTCCCAACGGGGGAGCCGCACATTTCCATCCGATTTTTTTTTTGATTCACACCGGATGTGATCCCCTGGCCGGGCCGGATTCACAACGTTCAATTTCCATACCACATTTGCGCTTTTTTGTTTTTAGCACTCACCAGCAGGAGGCCAAATTCGCGACCAATTCTCGCATCAACCCGCCGGCGGTTCGCCGCGCAAAATCGATCAATTTCAATCAAACCACCACTTGAAGGGCATGGAAAAAAGAGGTTGGAAAATACACAGAGAAACACACTCGCACGCCGGAATCGTGCAACCGGAACGACCGGAAAAGTAATAGCTTCAACCGGAAGCTTTATGCTGGGGGTTTTGTGTGGTCCGCGCTGTTTCGATGAGTCCTTTGAAGATAGATCGTGGAACGAAGGTCATGTGTGTGAGCAGTCATGTGTTTTTGGGAAGGGTTCATTTTTTTTTTGCTCTCCCCAGTACATGATGGACTTCGTGCTATCTGCGACGCTGTATCGGCGAGGACTTTTCCTCGGGAAGCTTGCCTGGCATGCGGCTGGTGAAGCTCGTGCACCGAAAACAGAAACCCAAAATGAAGAAGTTTTTGTCCCGTCCAAGCTCATGCACATTTCAGTATGTGTTTGCGCGTGGCTCGTGTCTTTCTTTGCCCGACACTTTGCGCACCTTTGCCGTGGTCGAGAAAAGTTCGATCCTATTCCCGGGCTCCGACCAGCAGTGACGTTCGGCATCGAACAGGAACTTTTCTTTCGAGGTTTTCCGGCAACCCCGGACCAGGCAGTGGCAGCGCCAACCGGAAAAGGAATCACCGAATCCCACTCGAAATCAAAAATTCTTCCTTCCATTTTACAACTTAATCTCCGTGCCGTTTCCAGCCGGTCCTGGGCGTCTGTGCTTGTGTGTGAGTGTATGAAGAAACTCAAGTCCCCTCCTTCCAATCAACCTCTACATATATGCAACCTGGTTTGGCGTTTGCGTTGGTGAAAATAACAGATTGGAAGCGAATTGGGAAAAGGCGAACGGGGTTCCCGGTCGGTTAGGAGATTCCTCCACCGCTCCGTTGTAGAGTACGTCCTGGCTCGGGCTATCTCTTTTTTATTATTATTTCTCTTTCTCTGCGGGTAAAGCCCCGGGGTAGATGGGAAAGCATTTTCCCGGTGATAAATCTAACATGTCACTAGCCGTGATTGCGCCGTGAGCACGTCTACGTCGTCGTCGTCGTAGTTGGCGGCGGTGGCGGTCGCACATCGCCTAGTCAGCGGGACGATAGGCGATGAAAAATTGGAGGCAGCACGAGACCTGTGATGCCTGGCAGACAGTGATAAAAAAAGAAGAAAACAAGAAAAAAAGGCGTTGTGGGAAAAAGGGTGAAATGGGAATTAGAAAATCCCCTAAGCCGTGGAGGAAGTACGCCATGCCTGTTTTGTGTGCGAGCGTCATGGGGATGCGCTTTTCTCCCAGGAAACCGTGAGTGAAAGATTTGTTTTAGAGTTGATTCTTATGATTCTGTTTAGGAATCAATGCTTGATTTGTATAACGAAAGTAATTTCTATCGCTTTTGCATTTCCATGGTTTTTTTTCGAATCTTGCTATCCAATCTACGTAGATTTCATGTGCATCAGATTATTCAAAATCGAAACAATTCACTCGAATAATCTTCGTCCGACGATGAACTTTTTCCAGGCTCCTTATGTGATAAGAGTGTTCTTATAATATTATTTTGTCTTAAAATTAATCGCCATCTAACCTAGGCGCTTTACAAATATTGTCCGAAAAAAAAACTATATAACTTACCCTGTTTCGATACTTTCAAACTCAGAAAGTGTAAACAAACTGTGATTCTTGCTAGGATCAGTTTTAATGACATCCACGAATCCACGTAATATCTCAAATCTTTTTGTTGAGAAAATAACTACAATTTCTGCAATCCGAACGCTTGGTTACGCTCGATACTCTTTACGTTACACTAGAAACATAACATGATAGTGGTCAAGGGAATGTTAAACCACCAGATAGTACTTAACAGGAATGGGAATTCCATCATCCGTATTAGTGAAGTCTTGTTTTCTTGTCTCGCTGCCCAAGTTATTCTGGCTTTAACGCTCTGTAGATAGGTTAGTTGTGGCGATTATGCATTCTTTTAAGATATTTTAACGGTAACATTTGCAGTACTTTTAAAACCAGGGTTATTTTCGCGACTACAGCGTTGAAAAGAAGCTGATTTAAACACCACCATATTGCACTCAGCTTAGCAAACTTTCAGACTGATTTTCAGGACAAAATATTTACACTGTTGCTGACAATAAGAAACGGATTTGGGTTTGCTGACTTATTTTTGCGATTCAAATCAAAATGACCGTTTTATTCACCTTTCAACACCTTTCGTAAGTTTGGTATTCAACACACTCAAATGAACATATCGATTCCAATACCCTTTTAGTACATCTCACCACAATATCCAACCAACTCATGCTCCTTAGTGACTGATTCCCTTCATACGCGTTACGAGAACGAACGATAGAGTTGTTCCCAATGTCGATTAAGGTTTGATTTTAAAGCCATCTCCTGTCGCTCCTGGTGTCATTCAGGTTTATCTAGTTTTTGTTCAGCTTCTTTTTTTTGCTGCTTGTTCATATTCTAAAGCCATCCCTTACACGCTCACGCTTTCTGAGTGCATCGTCCGCGACCGGTCGCGGCGGTAGAGTTATTTTATTTTATATCACAAACGCACGGCTGCACTCGACAAATATGACGACGCTCGTCGATGCAGTCGTTCTCGTTTGTGCCGAGCAGCGAATCGAGCATGACACAAGGACGTTCCACGACAAGCGCGAGCTTGTCATCCGATGCACTTTGATGCCTCGCACTCTCGTACATTTCCATCCGTCGATCGACGTTTTCCATCGGATCGGATCAAAAGAAAAAAAAAAAGGGAGAGCGCGCGGGCGCGATGAAAAACGGAACCGTTGCACGGGAAGCGCAACGGAATGTTATATCTTGTTACGTTACTTTAATCTCCGGCCAAATCCGAGAGGACTCGTGGCCTTTTTTTTGATAACTTCCTCCCCGTCACTCTGGAGCGCTGAATCGGTATGAGGGCGAGAATCGGTTCCGCACCGCTTGGTGCTTGGTAAAATGTATTTGCTTACGTTTCGTTCCGCTCGTGTTTTCCGCGCCTCCGTCGCGAGTCTTATTTCCCTTGCACGCCACTTTTGCATAGTGTTGCCCGCTTCAGTGGCTTGACGATGCATGTCGTCGGCGGATTTTCGGCAAGCAGCAGCAAAACCCCGGCTATCGATCACGTCCTCAATGGGGCGTGGAAAATGGGAAAAAGATGCCGAAAGAAGCCGCCACGTCTTGCACCGGGAAGCGCCGTGGCGCTTTGGAAACGCTTTGGCCAACGCATTGATTGAGTGTGTGAAGGTTTTTGGCCCTGAAAGTGGCGGGGCCCTGTTTCGACGGCGGCGCTGTTGGAAAGTGCAATTATACGGTTGACAAATTGATACGCCGGAGCGGAAGCACGACGACGCCTGATGGATGCAAATATTTGCCATTCATAGCGCGGTTGGGCTGTAATTAGGGTACATTTTTTAAAACGTCTCTGGGGGCTTGTCTTGCGGGGTGGAATTTCATTTCACGCTCGCGTGATGTATTGCTATCGATCGTGTATTATGTACTTGTTGTGTAGGAAGATTAATGTTCCATGCTGAATGAAACTAGAGTTGCAATAAGACACATTATAATGAGACACAAAGGTACGTGTGATATAATTAAAGCTAAACATTGTGCTCGATTTGACAGCAAAATTTGACAGGAAGAATCTGTCCAAAGAACTTAAGTATCTGTCAAAGAACATGATCACTAACAATGTAAATTTGTAAAAGGAAAAAAAGGGTTGCAAATAAAATCCATTTTTACTACAATTTGTGGCAATGTTTTAGAACCCATATAAGAATTAGAAGCAAACTTATTTCAAACATTTTATGTTTAATACCGTTCCATTTGTTTTTTAAATGATTTTTTCATGTATTTGTTTATTTGTTTTGAAACAAATTTTTAAACAAATTTTTAAACATTCGTGTGTAATATTTAGTTGATTTATATTTTGTCATAGTTTTTGAGGTTATTAAAGTCTGTCTCGAAATTGTATGAAGTTTTTTCTTTGTTTTTAACATGCCTTATTTCTTGTT
>JXXA01009062.1:0-13897 GCA_000956255.1 Anopheles punctulatus | reverse complement strand
CAACAGGATAGCTCGGAGTCGGAGAATCCAGAGGATGAAGTAGACGAGAAACAAGAAGATCCTAAGCAGTCTTCGAAGTCATCAAAGGAACCGAGCTCATCTGACAAGAACACTCCAAAGTCTGAGCCCGCGAAAGGAATTTTGGATGCAATTAGCAGAGTGTTGCCAGTAATACGGGATATCGGGGCGCCGTTGGTCAACAGTGGATCTTCTGAGAAAACATCTATGAATCCCAAGGCAGTATCTAGTTCTACTAATGTTGATGTCTACGACGAGGTAGAAGAAGATGAAGATACGGATGCAGTGGATGTAGCGGCTGCTGACAAGCAGGATGGCAGCGACCCTGAAAAATCAGACCGAGAATCGTCAAAGCCGCCAGAAGCAGGCAATTGTATTGAAATCGTGCTGAAGGTGCCTATGGACGCTAGACACGTTATCGTTCGAACGGAGAACCCATCGTTCAAATCCCAGGATGGCGCTTCGTTAAACGGACTGGTGAATAAGATAGGACCCGGTGTGTATGATGTACAGCTGGCAAAGTTTGACAAGGTGGTATTTGAAAATTACGAAAAACCTTCTACGGGATCGGAAGCGGAAGTACCTAAAAATCTTGGAAAGTCGTTCAACTACGACGAGCTGGTGCCTAAGCCAAGAAACTCTGGAACCGCAAAGCGTGTACCAGAGGACAGGAGTAACGCATATCTTCCGAAAGTTGACGAAGACCCTCAACAGGCGACTGCTGATAAGAAGACAGGCAAATCATCAAACGAAGGGAACGAATCGCATATGAAACGCCGTATTCCGGACCGGTTCTTAGCTATGGGCCGACGGGGATGAAAGTCTTAATGAAGTGAAGATGTTCAAAACAACATACTTTTCCATCTTTCCATTACAGAATGACTGACCTTTAAGATAGTAGGTACAGCAACATTTGCAAAAGAAGAGAGAGATTACTATTACATGATGTTTTTGATGTCTGTGTTATGACGATTGATGACAATTGCAAAATGCATTGCGTATAGGTTTTTTGCGTATGTTTACTTCTTCTTTATTTGTGTGTTTATCTCAAAATGAACTAATGCCGGGTAACCCGATTCCCAAGGTAATAGTTAGATTTTAAACGAAGGAAAACACATCGGCCGATAGAGTTTGGAAATAGCCGGTGCTGCCATGCAACAAACTCAAATTTAGCAATAAAGGTGCTCGCTCTATGTCTACCTTAACTATTTTTATAGGATTGTAAGCTAATTCGAGATAACTGAGCACATTCATCGCTTCGAAAATGCTAATGTCAATCACCTTCAGATTATTATTGTTAACTACAATTGTCTTCAACTTCGCAAAGTATTCTAAGCATAATGGTTCTGCAGTCGGGGTCTTATTATTGCCAATCGTTCTATAATAGGTTCTCCAAGAGCAAAAGTTTTTATCGTACAGCTCCACAGTTGTGTTCAACGATGATATCTTGTTGTTTCCAAGAAAAACGTTTTGTAGTTCCTGCATCTGTGCCAGAAACCCGAAATCGAAGTGTAGCAAATCGTTACCGACCAGGTTTATGGTCCGCAAATTTTTGCAACATTTCTGTCTCACGTCTGCAGATACTGTTTTTATTTTGTTGTGGGATAAATTGATTTCTACAAGATTTTCCATATTACTTATTTCACCAAAACTAAAAACCCGTATTCGAGATCGGCAGACTTCTAAATTTGTCACGTTTTGTAGTTGGTGCACCGAGTAGGGAACGTTTGTCAGAGGTGTGTACCACAGCTTAATGACCTTTAGCATGTGATTAGATGGTTGAATCAGGAGTTCTTTGAAACACACATGCCGTAACACTAGCGATGATTCAATGCTTAGCGTTGGGAAGATTATTTTCACAAAGCTGCTATCATCTATCACAATTGAGTTCAAGCATGGTAAGATTGTTAAGAAGGAGAAATCCATGACGTTTCCTTTAGCACCCTTCAACCGCAATGTCACGATATCTTTTTCGATGAATGAAAACGCATACAACCCGTCACTGCTAAGGTCTATATTGGACAAACTGCACGTGCTGTATGAGCAATAAAACTCATACGCTTCCACACGAAGTGTCACGAACAGGGCACAAAATCTAAAAAAAAAAACAAAAAGTAAAAAACAGTGGTGATTGTAACACTTAATGCGCTCCTGTAGCAATAGACTCACACGCCAGCGATCATCATGGTGAAATATTTGATTCAGCTATTATGACAAACATTCCGTTTCTAACGAGTAAATGTGAAAACTGCGAGCATAACATATTTATAGATCCCACGTTCCTACGTTTTTCATTTCTCTAGAGGTATCTAAACGATTTTTGATGAACTATAATTGGGTTGAATGGTATGGAAATGTTTTGATCAATCCAGTATTCACCCGAATCCAGACGCAAGCATATTGGGGTTCATTCAAACATATGAATAACGAAGAATCCAATGATTCTAACGGTTAGGAACAAACACTTAGGAATCCGGTCTTTATAACACATAACACAAATCAAATAGCTGTTACTGCGTTTGAAGTAGACAAAGCACTCTTCAAAAGATTACACATATTTTTTGCAAAATAAATAAAATACGTAAATTCGAGGTATTTCATGTTACAAAGGTATTTTGATACCCATTCATTCAATCTTCTGACAGTACAAATTAACTTCATGGAATACCATATTCAACTGAAACCCTGCTGCACAAAGTGGGTTGATTGAACACATTGCATACCTTTAGGCGTTCGTGGAACGAAATGTGGAATCGAACGAAAATCACAGTGGAACCGAAGGTAGTTGTTGGGAATATAAATTAAATGTTTATTTAAGTGTCTCCCACTAATGTTGAAAACAAAAAACCTTAAAAATACACGGAATCACAACAATTTGACCCATCTGAGGAGCAAGTCCCATTCATCAAACCCTAACTCGATTCGTTGCGTGCTGCATGTGATCCAATCTGAACTAGTTTGCCTTATCGTGGGCAATTTATGAGGCAGATTAAAACGGACTTGCGAAGAAGATCCTAATCGTGATGGCCGAAAAAACAAGGCATCTAAAACTCTCGCAAGGGTGCAGGCAGCCGCTGTGTCAAGGGATGACTTTGATATGCCAACGATAAATACATACCATTAGGCACGATCGGATTTTTTGTTTGCATACAATGACTACGCCATTATATCATCACCTCCGGACGCGAACCGCACGGATACAAATGCGGTAAATTAATCGGACCGCGCACACCTATTCTGCCGCCGTATCGGGCCATCTCATCGGCTCTGCCAGGTACCCGAACACTTCGTCGGTTCCGTTTTTCATTCTATGTAAATATTTTTTTTTTTCACCAATCCCGCCAGTCGGTCTATGTCAGGTGAGCAGCAAATAAATCCCCTCCGTAACGATCGTGGCAGAGCGGGTTCCGTTTTTGGGCAGCCACGAGAAGATGACACACGGAGTGCGCGCCGTCGGGAGAGCTTTCGCGCCCGGGCAAAGTGAACCAGTTTCTCGTTTGGCGATGATGATGACGATAATGACGATACGATGATGATAGTGACCGCAAAAGTGACCTCGACATTTTGCGACACGGCGCGCGCGCGCCCGCGCGGCAATTCCTCTTTCGGGTCCCGCGCAAGGAACGGCCGATCGGTCCTTCTTTCCTTTTCCGTTGCAAGCGAGCAGCAAGCGGCTAGTAGTCGGCCGTTTTGGGCCGTTTTGCGAGTGATTTAAAATTTTCAAATTAACTTTTAATTACCCAAAGTCACGGGGGAGGTCAGCAAATGCGGCTGCTATGCATATGTTTATGATGTGTCGTCAAGGTGTTTGCGACATCTCGCGGGCAGTGTATGTAAAGTGTGCGTTGTAGCCTTAATCAGGCCATGGGTAGTGGGGCCGCGCGGCTCACGAAGGACTCGCACACGCACCACCGATGGCGCAAGCATCGAGAATCAAATGATGTTTTGACTTCCTTTTTATTGTGTTTTTTTTTGGTTTTTTGTTTCTGACGACCGATGGCGAATAATTTTCACTTCGAGCCGCAGTTTGCGTCTCCAGTGTGGCGCCAGCAGCTCGTTTGGGAGGGGTGGAGTTTTGTGTGCTTGGAAGCGGGAGCGGCGCCGAGGATTTACGGAGCATTTGTTTCGAGTGCACATTATGATCCCGACGGTTTCGATAAAGGTGACATCAGCCCATCGGATCCGGGTTTTATTTTGGAACGATTCTTGCCGTCACCAAAGAGTGGAAGATGTGTATCGCGTGATACTTTGGGCATTTGCTGCTTACACCTACGCCCAGCGTTCCTCTGGAAGGCTATCGAATTCTTGCGTTCACCCCCTCCCCGCTAGTCCATTCACCTTTCGAAGTCGGAGCTTTGTGAGGCTTGTGTGGTGTGGATCTTCTCTTCAAAGTCTGCAAAAACAAAATAAAAACGCAAACAAAAATCGCACATCTGATGGTTCGATTGACTCTTAGTTTGCCTGCAAGCTGGAATCGAGATGCGTCGGAAATTGAGAATTCGGAAAGCCTCTGGCGTAACCCGCGGGATGGCACATAAATTCAAAGTGACAACTCGTGCGACACAACAGCGTTCGGTACACTGTTTGCTGCCTGAAGCGCGTGATTCACCATTCGGCTGTGCGGATAAAACGCGGTGTGGATTTGATTTATCGAACCGCAACACGGGATGACAGTGTTTATCTTTCATTTGCATACATTTCGCTGCGCAAGTTGAAATCTTTTACCACGAATCGGTGCCAATTCATGAAACAGTTTCCCCACACTATCCGGTAACGCGTTCGAGCGCTGGTTGGGAAACGATTAATCAAGCGTCAGCCAGGATTCCCGCTCTGATTGATTACTGTGACGTGCGAAAGGAAAATTGAGTGGTCACCTGATGGCCTACGATTTGAGCGCATTATCTGGTGAAACAACATCTCGTTGGTTCGCCGATGAGGCCGCTTATAGTGCCATCATTATATTCCTGAGGCGCGGATATTTGTAAGCCAGCTTAAGTCAGCTTTGCGGCTGCTTTACACGTGGCGAAGCATGTTTGCCCAACTGTTGACGTTCGTGCGCCATTATCTGATGGACCGTTGGATCGCGGTATTATTGATTCGCTCGAGCTGTCCCGCAAAATGGCATAATTATATTTATGATGCGCCGATTTTGCTGGCCAGCTTAAAAGCGGCTTTAAGGTGGTTTACAAGTCGGGAAGTGTTGTTTGGCCGAACCGCGGCGGACGCGGTTAATTAATTATGTTTTATGAGCATCGTAAAGATGGCTGATACCGGAGACGGCGCTGGTGACAACCGGCGGGTTGGCATCCAGTTCGCCTAACAAATCAATTAATCATCGTTTTGGGGCGCTGAAAGGATGCCACGGAAAGGAAAGTTGATTTTGCCATGCTTTTTGAATGAGGTTTTTATTTGTGAAAGAGTTTTAATTTCTCTTCATGTTTTCTTTCAACGATCAGTATGGGATTTATCGCGATTTTGAGAAATAGAATGCATGGGAAAATCGAAAAAATATAATACTATTTAAATGTATCATGGAATATTTCAAACGGTTCTAATCTTTATGAAAATCCTGTCAATATTTATTTCACCATTAAAACATAACATTAATGTTTTATAAAATTGTAAACAATTATTGTTTCTTAACATGTTTATTGTTTCAGTACAGCATTACATTTAAATTGAATCCATAAAATAAAACTCTATATGGTCTTTCTTAAATCACATTTAAATTGAATTCTTACGACAACCATACTATGTATCTTTTCAAATGGTCCAAATACGAAACCTCCTGCTGTCGATTGGAAAACATTGGACCTCCAAACAATGGCCTATAAATTATGTCCTGTCATGGTGTAGCCGTTTTGAAATTCTTCCTCGTTCGGTTTGTTTACCTTACCGCTCTATCCCTCCGCGGGGTGGAAAACTTTTTTCCGCTATCGCACGCACGGCAGAAGCAGAAATCTGTTGTTTTTGGGCAAATCCCAATTGAATCCCCCTGAAAGCTTCAGAAACGCGACCGCGATGAATCGCACATTCGAGCTGCCATGAAAGTGGATACCGTGGTTCCGGTTTGTGGCGGTTTACAGTGCTAAAAATAGCACCCAAAGCCAAAAAAGAATCATCGCGGATTTTTTATTTTGATTACCCGTGACTGGCTTTTCTCGGTTCTGCTGGGCAGTAAGATGATATTCTCATTCGAAACGGTTGGGGAAGTTTATTTAATGTTGGTCCTGCTGGACCAGGAATGCAACTACGTTAGCGCAACAGCACATGTGATGGTTCCCCATCTGCTTTGCTGAGGGAATAGCAACGCAAAAGCACCTTTCACCGCATTGGGGGAATGCATGCTTCGGTTCATTGCGGAAGGTCGGATGTTTGGAGCAGTCGAAAATGTTTTCTGAAATTCCCGGAATTATCAACATGGTTGGCCGTGAGCATTCGAGAAAACAGCTGAAGAATGAATTGTTTTAATGAGACAATTTTTCCCGTCTTTAGAAGATTATTTAAACATTTTTTCATTATTTGTTTTACACAATATTTCTGTCATAATTCGTTCAGAATAAAAGCTCCAAACTTTGCTTAAAACCTTATGTAATTTTTAACGAAATGTAGAAATATTAAAAACTGATGTAAAATTTTCACGATTTAAATGAATAAAAAGAAAAGGGGAGTAATGGGAGTGTTTAAAATGAGGATGAAAATTTAAAATTGCTCGAAATGGGAATAACTTGATTCCAGAAAATTATTTTATATCTTTTTCCAGCTTACTTACGAGCAGTGAAATAACGTCTCACTCCTTTTTTATCTCGCTCTCCAATTTCATCACAACGTGTCATATCGTTTGCGAAAA
Source organism: Anopheles punctulatus (assembly GCA_000956255.1). Taxonomy (NCBI): domain Eukaryota; kingdom Metazoa; phylum Arthropoda; class Insecta; order Diptera; family Culicidae; genus Anopheles; species Anopheles punctulatus. Next base: position 7,029 of record JXXA01009062.1, on the reverse strand, counting down.
GATAACCTTCCAAAACGCGTTCCTTAATTTAGGCTGGATTCGTCACTACGGTCAAACGATCTGTTAAACGAAACCGATCTACTTTTATCGAGCGATGATAATATGTTTGGATTATCAAGCACAAGGTTGGCTGTCCTATAGTCAAATCAACCCAGCTTATCGTGAACCGCACAGCACACAATCGGCAGAGGTAAGCATCAAGCCATAAGCTTCGGTAAAACATCCTTAAACAGTGGCGATTAGCAGCCAGAAGTCGGCTAAAAGGCGACATTGGAATGTAGCCTCGACCGTGCCCTGATGGCGCTACCGTACCGATTTAGTCTAAACGCTGATAAATTAACGATTTTAATGCATTTGACATTGCCATTGTTTAGCCCGGGCCGTTGCCATAAACGCTGGTGGCGCTAAACGGTGGTGGCAGCGCGAGTTATGGTCTCGTCCCTCGCGTACGCGGGTGGACGCTAGCGAAGATGCTACGACATTTGTTTTTTTTTTTCGGAATCTTCCGGTCTGTGCGGAGCGCTGCTAAATTATTCAACCCGTACGGCCTTGCCCGGAGCTGGTTCGCGCGGCGGCGTTGATAGCGCCGCGTTACGTTATGTCCTTGACGGCCGTGCACTTTCGCGGTCAATGCGGTCCTCGAACTTGCGCCGAGCTTTCGCCTCCGCTCTGGCTGTTTGTGTTCAATCTCAGCCGTTCCAGCTGTGACGGTCTAATGCAAACATCGTCCGGCGAGCGTCCGGCGGGCGTCCGGCGAGCATATCGACGCTGAGGTCAATCGTTGGCGCTCATCCGCTGGCTTGGCTGGATGCTACGCCTTGGCGATAATGTTGTCGGCTATCGAATTTGCATTGGAATTTGTTATTGCACATTTGCTACCGGCACGTTTCGTTTCGTCGCTTTTTTCATTTCATCATTGTTTTTCTTTTCTCGCTAGAGATGACGCTCAGGGTTCGAAGTTGACACGGTCGTGGATGGTGTTTATTGTCGTAGCTAGACGCTGGTTCGCATCGGCCCGATTACCACCGATATATTATGTCGAAATGCGCGTCAGTAGATTGACGCCTCGGAGCAATAATCATTGGACAACGTGCCGCAAAGGTTCTACGGTTGGGCTAATCAACGAACAATAAAATTTTAATCCAATATCTCGAAACCTGTTCGGGAGTTGTGGGGGAGAATAAGCAGCTCGAGATGGGCATTATGGATTAAATAACGAGCTTTTACAAGCGTCCATATAATTTGGGCTTTATCTAAGGCTCAGCGCATCCTCTTGGCGTAGTGCGAACTTAACCTTGTCGTGGTGAATCTGATTACAGTTGCATATAAAGCCATGCATAATTGAATTCGGAATATTACAAATCATTTCTCATTATTATCGGTTTATTTGGATTAAGAATCTCTTTTAAGTAGTAATATATTAGTGATAAATAGTTGATCTAATGTCTTACCAAAAATTATATATTCGTTTTATTTCTATTTAATGTTTATCTTATGCGTCATTGCTTTATTTTAAATTTTTTTTCATTTTCATTATTTTTTTTATTTTTTTTGTATTGATTTCTGTTTGCTTATTGTAATGATTTTTTTTTAATTTTTAGGTATATTTTTTAGCGAAAAATAGTTTTGGAATATATCATAAATTTGCGTTAAAAGTTTCACTGCGAAGAAGGTCCTCTACAAATAAGTAATTGCTTTGGAAGTTTTCTTTGAAAGTAAATAAAATAATAACCTTCAAAATATTTGATCCCTTCTGCTAAGGTGACAAACATTTACAAACAAAACTTTTGTATTTTTCAAAAACAAGGCGTTCTTATTGGTAGCAACGTTTTTACACGAATTATGAAATATTTCGATCGTTATGGATTTCGATTCCGATCCATCGACTAATGAATTTGCCAAATATTTTCAAAAAATGGCGAGCAGCATGTATAATTTCCACCCCGATGAGTCACGAAACGGACGAAAACCAGTCAACCAAAATGCAAATAATCGAACGTGCTCGTTAACGTCCGTGCTACAGTTTTGCCTTGTTGCGCTCGCTGTCATCTGGCGGGGTGCCCGAATTCCGAAACCGAACTCCATTTGCTCCGCGTCCAGCACGTACCAGTTCTCTCCGGGAGCAGTATCGCACGTTGGCGTCCGCGTCGAGCGAATATTGACCGAGAAATGCTGTCGACAAGGTCGTCCGCGCAGTTTGGCGGGAGCATCTTTCTCGCCGGCCCAGGACCGGTTAATGAGATGCAAACGCCGACCACGTCACCGACCAGCAGGGCTGGTGTGGAAGCTCGCGTGTGGGTACGCCATAGGAAGAGCTTATGCTAATGATGGTGCCCTTGGAGGGCGCGTGGATGTCGTTCGCGTTATGCAACTCGTTGCACACCGGGCAGGATGTTTTCGGACCCTTCGAAGCTGGTGCAGCAACCCAACCAGCTGGCCGATGGTCACGGTTGTGGTTGAGTATGCATGGTGCAATGGATGAACTTCGAACGAAAAGGGCTCCATTGCCCAACGTTCCAGCCGTCAGTTAGGTGACCTTGCACTTAAAAGTTGCCGCGAGATTAGCCGCAGAGAAGATCTAACGCAATCGTTCCTCCGTTTCGCGGTGAGGACCGCGGGGTCTTCACCAGAATCGTCTCATCGTATTATCTTTTCTAATGCTTCCTGAATGTTAGCCCCAGGGCTCATACGACACCCGGGCGATTCTCATCAGAATTCATAGCAAGCGATCTAATGCCGTACCCCAAACGGGTCGTCTTCCTTCTGCTAACTTCCACTATCATCAGCAACGCCCCCAGGGCAGCCAAAATTATTTCCCGTCTCGGGTGGTTCGCAATGTCTCCAACAGCAACAAAAAAAGTCCATAAACTACCTGGAATGTTCACCAGCCGGCGACGGTGGCGGAGCCAATTAACTAGCCGTTAAGAGCATCATGCGATTGCGGTTTGCGGTTTTGCAGATTGTGGTCGCGGTTTTATGGCTCCCGTGACGCCAGCCGATCGTCGGGCACATGGCAGGCAGCAACTCTTATCGTGGCGCCGGATACCGAAGCTCCCAAAAACCGATCAAAACATGGTAGAAATCGAACGAAAACGCTGATTTTATTGCGGCCAAAATTTCCCCTTTCGCGAGCGCGAGCCAGCACCAAACCTGCGGAGCTACAGTACGGTTGACGACAGAGATTATTGTCTCTGCCCGGAAAGCGGAGTTGGGCTTCATTATTTACACGCGCTTTTGAGTGTCCCGCGCATCGGGCTTCCTGAAGCGAGCGCAAGACAAACGTAAACTGATGAGCGACGCCGAGATTAACGCGTTGACATTTAGTAGCGAGCGAGAATGGATCGCCGGCAGCAGCAACCCTTACACGGCGCAGCGTATTTAAATGCGCGCACGGATTTATATGATGAAGCCGTCCGTTTTGCACTTTGCGACACGAGGGCTGTAAAACATTTTTTCGGTCGTAAAACCGCCGCGATGCGGACGGAGGATGCTCCGAATCTAACGCCTGCCTCGGACGATTCTTTTTCATTTTGTTGACCTTTTTCGACGTTGATAGAGTTGCAAAAACGCAACATAAACGGGACGGTAAATTGGACGAATCCTAAATGTCAGATTGTCCGTCGTAATCGTTTTAGAACCCATCCCGATTGCTCACCGCACAAGCGCGAGAACGCAGGTGTTGTTTTCTCGAAAAACACACAAATCAAACCAGATTGAATTCTATTCGAAGAAGCTTTCCCGGGCTACGGGCGTCACTGAGTCACACGGAACGAGATGCTCGTCGGTGAACGAACGCCAACGCGCCGGGTTTGGGCAGATGAAACCACGCCAAATAAACGTCCGACCAGGTTTGGCTATCGACAAATTTGAATTGACCGAAGATTTGTTTTCGTCGACCACGGAGCATCGAAGCAATGCCGGGAATCGTTGGCCCATAATGCTTCGATCCGTCGCACGCTTGTCGTGTGCAGAATTTATTTGACACATGACTTGCACGCAAGCAGGAAGACGTACCGATCGTGACGCAACCGAACCGCAAATGTCACCAACGCAGCAGCGCAGCCTTTGCTGGAAAGAATTCGGCGTCGATCGTAGTTTTCACCATAAAATGTTTTCGTCCTTGCTGGTTCGGTCGTCGGTCGGTGGTTGGCCAAGGTTGGAGTGAAATGTTACACAAAACTCGGCGCTAAAACAACGGCAGCCGTACGCTCATAAACCGAATCTTTATCGATGCTGGATGCGAAATGTTCGTGGAACCTTGGGCGATCGCCCGGTTGACGATGGCTAATAATGATAATGATTGTTTATTGGTTCACAATCGGGCACCTTATTTGGGGGTATCTGGTTCGACTGTAGTCATTAGTAGTCATTATGAGCGGCTATTACTCGTGCGAAGGTGGAGCTCCGCTTTTGTGGTTTTTGATCGTGTGATGATTGATTTTTAGTGTTACAAACGACAGAAGAGGATATAACCCATCAAATGATTAATAGGCCGTAGATATTAAGTTTCTTTTCTCGCTAGCTTGAAAAGCTTGAAGCAGTGGAAAGCAAATAGCTATTAAGATGCCTCATACACAACATTGTAGCACGTACTAAGAACTAATGGGTTCTATTTGATAAGTACAGCTGTACACAGAACGCTTTATCCTTGTATGAATTATCTTTCAAGAGAGCTTCCGCTTGAATCATTTACAGCACCACTTAATGTAAATTAAATTTGTTTTATTGAGTGTTCCTCCTTTCTTTTTTATTCCGACTTCCATATAATTTCTTTCTATTCTTTAGGAAAACAGGTATTTCTTCAGAAAATTCTCAATAATTTCCACAACTATTCTCTTTACTAGGAATAATGTTTCCATGCTAATCATGATTGAAAGTTTTCTTCTGAATGATTTGATTTGCCGTGTATGACTGAGGGATACTCAGATCTTTGTTATTTAATCGGTGCTTCAAGAATGTAACAATTTATTGAAGAGAATTCTTATTTTAAATTCTAATATGTAAAAATATTTGAAACCTTGTATTTACCAATGCAACTATGTACTTTTATAAGTTTTATCAAGAAAATCTTTCTAGAAAGTGGATCGATTTGTTTAACCGCTGTGAACTATCCTGATTTTATTTTGTTTCGATTCGATTCTTTCTATCGCTTTCTTTTTAGTTCTGAACTGACTAATTGGAGTGTTTTTTTATTTCTAGAGACATTTTGTTTAGCAGATCTTTAGTTTCAATGCATCCAGCTACCATATTTCGTTATGACTATATAATTATTATCTGTTCTTTTTGTTCAAATTGTTCACGTGCAGACGTGAACATAAACATTAAAATCATCATAAAAATTAAATATATTAAATTTGCCCACTACACAATGTTTTGAGTAATAAAATTAGTCTCTTACCTTTAACGAATCGCTAATAAACAATTCGAATCTCAGCATGAAAATACCGTCCATAAAATTTGTTCTACAACACCCAAAACCGTCGTCTGGACGGATCTGCTCTGGAATTTTGTTTACCCGTAGTTTTGTTTTCCAAACAACATCAACCGCACGAAAACAAAAACAATCCCCCGGGCGCATCCCGTCCCGTCTCGGGATGCGAACCGCACACATTTATCTGCGCGAAATTGAAAACATCCGGTGCCGGTTTCGATCGCCGATCGCGGGACTTTCGAAGCTGCCCTACCGGGCACTGTTTGCATTCCATTTTTGGACCATTTTTAAGCCACCGCAGGAAGAACGCGCGGGAAGGAAGAAGTGCTAGCCGGATTCTGTGCGCTCGCGATTGTTTTGGCCATCCCCACCGCGGATCGCGGATGAAAAGCCAGAGTGTGGCTAAAAATGGAAAACTGCTAGCTGCGGGTGCGGGAGGAGCAGGCGACCGTGTGACGCCGCGTGACGCAGAGACTTCCAGAGAGTTCAAACACGAAAACTGATCGCCAGCAAACCCAAACCAGAACCTCACGGAAAGAGAGTGGACAAACAATCATAATGAGGATCGCGAAAACTGAAGCAAGCGGGAGGAATGAAAAGAAAAACAACAAAAAGGAAAGGGAAAGATGTAAACAAAAACAAAGCAAAACGCAACGCCGCACGGAAAGCTCTTTCGCCCGCGCAGATGTGCTATGGGTCGGTTTTCTGTCTGGAAACAGGTTTTCATGCCCATACCGCCGATGCGCTGGCTGGTACGCTCCGGTTTTGGTGATATTCGGTGATATTCACCTCTGTTTTTTTTTCTCGTTCGTTCGCTTCGATGCTGTTTTGGGTTGGAAGCTGACTGTTGTGTGCGTGTGTTTGTTTTTTTTTATTTATTTGTTTCTGCTCCAACCGCCACAGATAACCGCCCCGCTCGAGCTTGGTAAAATTCGAGGATGTTGTGGTGGAGGCGGAGGTTTGCATATCTTTTCATTCGTCGATCCCCCTCTGGTCAGCCGAAAACCAAAAAAAAAAAAAAACTATACCGGATGCCACTGGACGCATTGGTCTGCTGGTCGCTTCGTTGCTTCACGCCGGTGGAAGTGGAGTCGTTTAAATAAGACCACCGGACGCGGACTCCAGCACCAGCAGTCGAGTGTTAGAAGTCGCGGAACGCGGTTAAAGTCAAAACACACACGCAGAACCGTACTGGGGCGTAGTTTTGATTGAACACGGGTGTACCACGGTGTGTTTGCGCACGGAAAACGAACCACAAAAACGGAAGCCCTTCGAGGAAAGCCATCAAACGAATTTCGACCGAAGGAGTCTGCATTTTGTGTGGCGTCCCGGCAAGCGATTTAATTGTGCAACCGAACGGGTATTTAATTATCGACCGGTGCTAGGCAAGCGCAATCAAGTGCACGATAGTGTGAATAAAGTGTGCAGTGTGACTAAAAGGTGCTAGCCAAATTTTAGAACAATTCGTCAGCAAACCGTGCAGTGCTTTGAAAAGTGGGGAAAATGATGAAATATTTCGTTTTGGTAAGTAGGCCTCATTACTACCATCTTATTGATCGTAGTGAAAGAGTTAAAGGAGACGATAATTGCTTGGTTTT
>JXXA01009057.1:0-10277 GCA_000956255.1 Anopheles punctulatus | reverse complement strand
TAACCTTTTATTTCACCCCTTTTTATGGGTACAGCCGGAGCCCGACTTTCGTCGCTGCAACCGTACGAAGGGTATCCCAGGATGCTCTTCCGCAGGATGCATCGGGGCTAGGATACGATATTTATTTATACCGTACCGAGTGAGAGTGCTTCGTGTGTGAGTTAGAAATGACCGCAAACAGGATGCTTAGAGAAAATTAGACAACAACCAGTATTGTAGGTCATCATCGTAGCCTGAGTTGTTAGCTAAAAATAACGTCTTTAGTTAGGACACGACCGGAGTTTCAGCCTGCACGAAAAGCAGCAATGCAACAATATTACATCATTAAAGGAGCGTAATTTAATTTCCATCTCCTATTCCATCCCACTAGTGTGTCCCCATTTCGGGTGAAGCGAGTCGGAAGGATGCATGATTCGGTTCGATTGTGATCCGCTCGTAACAATGAATACGACGACGACGTCCTGCTACGACGATATCCACGGGATGCTCTGGCATAGTAATATGCTACCCTACAAGTAAACCATCGTATTTGGTCGCTTTATGGATTTACTCCTTCATCAGGGCCTTCAGCGTCGAATGGAAAGCGTAATTATGAGTTATGCGACCAGACTAGACGAAGGCGCTGGCGTATGTGCGTAGTGTTGGGAATTAAATAAAACATAAAAGGCTGTTCGTTCTTCGGGAAGTGGTCGTTTCTAGAGGGGGGAAACCCAAAAAACGGCAAAGACCTAACCCTCTCTAAAACGGAAGGAAACGGTCCTTTCTCATCGGTTTTTCCCTCGCAATGTTCGATCGATAAACGTGCACTCACTTACTCATGAAATCACCAAAAACTTCCAAGTTGTTCCTACTTTCAAACGCAAGGATAATGCGCAGGAGTAAATTAATTACTCGGTAAAGCTCCATGACCCCGTGAAAAACTCAGTCTTTTAATTACCACTCCAAACGAGCGTGCACGATGGGTGCACATAAAGCGGAACTGCCGGTGAACCGCCATTAAAACACGTTTGAGTCCGTGTATTTCCACTTGTCCAAGCCGGTGATATCACATTACGAAGCGGGCTAACGTTGTTCAATTATTTCCGGATTTACTCTGGGGGATGTGAAATTTTCTCACATCCTGGAGACGGAGAGGCTAACCAACAAACCACCCCATCTTACGCGATTACTCACTAAAACCACCGAAAACATTACGAAATGAATGCCGAGCTGTCAGCGGCACGTCGCCGCCGGACGGTGGGGTGATAGTCCCAACAGTCCCAACAAACTAATCCCACAACTTTATGCACCGGCATGGCTCGCCGGAGATATTCACTCACCGTTCTTCGATGGTCGTCGGCAGCTGGGTTCGGGCGCGCAACGAACTGATGTAGGATGCGTGCTGCTGACGTCCTGCACTTGTCAGCATACTGGCACCACCGCCACCACCACCACCACCCTCGGAAAGGTAACCATTGTCGAGGTTGTCCGAGTAGCGTGCCGGGATCTTACGCAGTGCGTCACCGTCACTGCAGTAGCCACCGCCCTGTCCACCGAAGTCTTCACAGTAGTCCGCCGCCATTAGCTGATGATGGTGGACGTGCGGGTGATGCGGATGGTGCCCGCGAGTACCACGCGTTGGCAGCGTCACGTGACTGTTGTAGCCACGCAGGAGCGGCCGCATCGGAAGCACCGTGATCTGTTTCTCCTCCTGTTCGTAGATCGTCGTTTGGTTCGGTCCGGTTTGGTGGACGGTCGGGCTGCTGCTGGTCGTGTTGAGGATCTTCGTCGGGACGGTGTGGAACTTGCTGAGATTGTTGTTGTTGTTGGCGGCGTTGTTGGTGATGTTGTGGTTGTTGTTGCTATGGTGAAGGTTCCCGTTCCCGTTGTGGAAGACGTGACTGGCAGCCGCAGCTCCGGGGCTACTGCCGCCACCGTTGTTACTACTGTTGAGGTTCACATCCGGTTGGCCACCGTACATTAGCGGGCCACCACCGACCGGCGGTAGGTGCTTCTGGGGCGACTGGAGCAACTGTTCCGAGCCCGACTCGGAGCTCGGACGGTACGCGACCACACTGGACGTTTCACTCGAGTTCGTTGAATGCTGCCCCATCGAGGCACCTTGCGTGGAGTTCGAGTGCATACTGTCGGACATACCGTTCCCGGCGCCATTCGTGACCAACTGTTGCTGCTGCTGCTGCTGCTGAACAAGCTGTCCCATCACGGTGTTGTTGTTATTTGGCACCTGCGGCTTACACACGGTCAGCTCCTCCTTGCCACCACCGCCGGCAGCGGTCGGTGGGAGCAGCTGCGACGACGGTTTGCTCGTTCCCTTGATTGCGGCCATCGGTTTCGGAATACCGGTGCCAACTGCTGGCTGCTGCATCGGTTGTTGCTGGTGCTGCTGCGGAGGCACCATCGTTTTCGGCACCACCATCTGGGGCTGATGTAAACTAGTTTTACTTTCGGATTTGGCGTCCAGTTTTCGACCGACACTGGCACTGCTGCTGCTGCTGCTGCTGCTGTTGCTGCCCACGGAGGCAAGTTTGGCTTGGGCCTTCGATGCCATCGCCGACGCAACGGCGGACGTCGTCAGCGAGGTCGTCGTCACGGTTGTCGCCATCGGAATTTTCTGCACCTTCTGCGGGGCAAGTGGAATGTGCGTCTGCGGGATCGCATCCAGTCCCGGGTCCTTGTTGCGTTGCTTTTCGGCCGCCGCCTTTGCCTTGGACGACTCCTTCGAGCTGGATTTGGATGATATGAGCTTCGAGGAGGACTTGCTCATGGCAGCAGGCGACGGTGAGGACGTTTTGGTGCTGGCCGCGTCAAGCTTCTTCAAGCCGGACTCTTTGATCTTTGCGCCCGGGATGGCGGACGTGGGAGGCACCGTCGGTTGAAGACTTCCCTGGTGGTGTCCATTGTCGAGACTGAGGCTAGAATCGCTGCGCTCACTGCGCGCGGAAGAGAAGCCACTGCTCGAGCTGGTACGTTTGGAGATTTGCGATTTCTGGGCAGAACGGTCCTGTTTCTCCTTGCTGTTGAACAGTTTGAATTTGTCCAGCATGGAGTGCTTCTGCTGCTGCTGCTGCTGAGCTGGATTGGTGGGAATGTTTGTCACGTTGCCGTTCGGAATCAGCGTGATGGTATTGTTGTTGTTGTTGTGGTGGTTGTTGTGCTGGAGTGTGTTGGACGCCGAGTACGGGCTGGCAGGAATCTTGCAGTTGGTTGCTTGTGGCATGCGTAAACTAAGAGAGAGAGAGAGAGAGCGAGAGAAAGACAAGACATGAGTCATCGGATCCTTGGATTATAATCGTATTTATATCGGTAGTCGTCGAAACGAGGTGAGAACACAAACTCACCAAAATGCCACAAACGGCGCAACAAAGAAAGCATTCGGAGATTCTGTGGCGTACAATTGCGAACACCACCTCCTGGGGTGCGTGTGCACACGTCCGGCAATTGACAGCATTTGGTGCTGCGTTCCCGAGAGCAGCAGCACTTTCACGCACGTCCTTCGAATTTGACTTTTGATTTATTTGCACACCGGCAGCAGCAAAATACCGAAGACGAGCGACGTTCGATATTTCCAAAGTATTTTTTTTATGGATCGAAAGTTTGGAAAAAGACGTGGGTTTTTGCGAGCGGGAAGTTTGATTTACGGCTCAAGTAAGTGTTAATTCTTGTTCATGTCCCGTACGGCCGTATCCCGCTGGGATCGCGTTTCTTCGACGCCCCGAATGTCCATATTCGGCACAACGGTGCGGGAACAAAAACACGAAATAAATTTGTGCGTGTCAATTCGGAGTTTCCTCCCTCCCCGTCCCCTTGAAGAAGGGGGAGGTTGTGATATTTCTCCATCGCTTAAATACTACATAATGCAATTTGCTTCGAGATCGATTACAAAATTTCGGTGGAGTCTTTGTGACGAGTGATAAGCGAGTGGTTTTAAAACGATAATAAAATTAACGAATTATACCTTCTGACAGCTAATTTTTGTAAGAGGACAACTAACACGGTCGTTTGCTGCTAGCGGTGTGGCAGAATAAAGTGAATTCATAATTAAAACCACACCGTCGGCATCAACTACTCGGAGAAAAATCCTCTTAAGAGTGATTAAGGAGGTTAATGTACTTCTGTCAATGGTGATTCACACGCCGCTGCACGATTCAGAAGACACTATCCTTTATGAAAAGATCCCTTTTTGAATGGTAAACTCCTTTCTTTATGTCTGAAAACTATACGCCACCCGCTTAGTCGCCGCCTAAGCCGTTTTTCCGGTGCGAAAGTTTCCGCGAAGCCAGTACGCGACCATCCGCGGCAAATGGCCGAAAACAAAGCCACACGACAAGTCGGTGGAAGTCAGGACGAAAGCCAGGAGGAAAAAACCAAACAACGAGTGTTCTCCATCGCTTCATCCACGATGTTTTTTGGAGAGCGGCCCAATGGCATCGCACTTGTCCTGCAGTTTGGTTGTTTTATTTTTTTTTACTTACCTATTGTTTCCCTTCGGGATTTGTGTGATTATCGCGGTGCCGTTGTGCTGCGGGCTCCCAGGGCAGCTGTTGCCGTCGGAGGGCGTACTGTTGGAGATGCCACCTCCGAGCGTATGCTTCTGCAGCCCCCCGTGTAAGCCTGTGTGTGTGTGGGTGGATAAGAAAGAGAGCAATAGAAGATAAAATGAATTTTTAATTCCGAAAGAGCATCCCTGCTGCATCGCCGCACAGTGGGGCCGCCTTCTCTCCAGGCCATGCGGCGCTTCTTATCGGTATGGTAATGTGACACCCGCGACCGACGAGTGGAGGGGACATGAATTTAAAATCTACAAATAATGAGAAATGGTTCTCACACCTCCACCAATCCCGTACCGTAGCTGCTTATTACAACCAAACGATCCAAACCGGGCCAAGCGGTAGTAAACGAAACGCGTCAGGATGAGTGTTTCGATTTCGTTACTATGAGTCCCGCAGGAGCAGTGAAACAAACACTGAGCGTGAGGACGATGACTGCACACCTAATTCCGAACCGAGCCTGAAGCCGAGCACTGAGCAAAGGGTCGAACGCTCGAGTGCTTCTGTATTTGATAATTTATTATTTAGCTTAATGCTCGGATGCTGTGATACTAGGGAGCGTTGGTCCAGCTAGGATCCCCGAGATAGGAGCCAACCGTTCAAATTACAGGGTGTCCAGCGTAGCTGTGAGTAAAGTTTATCTTGCTGGCAAAATCCAAACCAAGCGGCAAAGCAGCATCAAGTTTCGACCTTTTGAACCAAGACCCCAAAAACAGAGGAATGCAAAAGCAAACACCTACGTGAGGTACGAGGAACTTGTTTATAATTAATTTATGGGAGATTAAACATGCTACCGTGCGTATGAGCGACGCACGGACGTTCTAATTGGACTTTGGTGAGACTTTTATTTCCGCAGCATGGGGAACACACCGGGCACGCACGCAGATAAACGATGAATTTTAATCGAATTTCATTTTAATTGCCGTTTACGGAAATGCGTTCCACCGGTGGCGATGGGATCGGTTTGCCTCGATCCAGTTGCAGATGGATTTCAAAACAGACCACTGACTCATAACGAGGGGAATGCGATTTGGTGTGGTGGATTTAAACCATACCTGTATGTAAATTTCAATCAGCATGCAGTAATGGGATCGAAATGCAATCACAAGCAATGTGCAGTGCGAGAAGAAAGGCAGCAACACGACAAGCAAGCTCTAGCTGCCCCCCCAAGAGGACATACTACCTGCAAGACATAAAATCCCACAACCGGAGCCGGAAATCCTCAAAAACTAGTCAAGAACTTCCAGGCTTCTTAATTATTCCATCAATTCCGATACGGCAACGGTCCTTTAATTATAGTTCTGATTTACACTGCTCAACCGGCCAGATAAATGCAAATGATTCGTTCGGGTTGTGTGTTGTGGTGGTGCTTCTTTGTCTTCGAAAAATATCTTCCAGGACGATGATGCCTTGGGACGAGCGTCGAGTCCGAATGAAAGGAACATTTTACTCCGGAGTGGCTTAAAAGATCGTTTTGGGTGTAAAGTTTTATCGTTGGCCGCTTTATTCCCCGGGTTGGTCACAGTGGTGGTGGTGAGGTGGAAAACTAATTAACAAATACGGCCATCGTTCTCGTAGTCTCTTTGATAGTGCGCGCGCTCTGCTTCTCCCGGTGATAGTGGGAGAACCGTCATTAGTGCCCCATGGAACTTACCCGTCTGCTGGTTCGGCGTCGGTGGCAGTGGACGCACCTTGTCCGGTGGACATCGTCTCGTGACCAGCACGGTCGCTGGCAGTGGTATCGCTGTGCCGCCATTTACGTTCGCCTTCGCGTACGGAACCGGAAGTTGTCTGCAAAGAAACGCCGGGCGAAGAAGAAAAGGAGAAGGTGTTACAAACTTTTGACCGTCGTGAGTGTCCAGAAAAGTCAATCATTTCGTTCCCGAACGGCGAAGGGATCAAGCGGCGTAGACTCCTCTTAAGTGAAAGTGGCGGGCACCCCTTCTCCACAAATTGATATCGGGAACGGAAGAAATGGACGCTGTAGAGGGTTTATGCAAATGCGAGCGCGCTTATCTCGGGTGTGCGTTTTTCGGAGCGAAGCGGAAAGAGGTTTAAAACAAACGGATGACCTCCAAAACAGAGGCGCCTCCGCACAAGCGCCCTGTCATTAGCATCAGCCGTTTGCGATCATCGACGTGACTCTGTGACATTTGCATAATTAAATTAGATTCCCTCCTCCAGATTAGGGTCTCCACCATCAGGTCTTCCTTGCCGACGGAGGCATTCAAAGGTGTCGTGTCAAGCGACGCACCGGGTACGCATTCCCGCATTGATGCAGAAGCTGAAGCTGGCGGAGGTGCTTAATCTTTCTAGGTCTAGCGCCGTGCGATCTTGCGCTCACGGTCGGTGGAAGCGAAAAGGTGTGATAAATTTGACCCATTAACGGGATCCAAAGAAGGTTGGCTTCTTGGCGTACGCGCCGCCGTGTTTTGCTACCGATGCTGGTACTAGGGAAAAGAATGCGCGCTGCTGGGATTGCTAATGCCTGCCCCGAAGTTGGTCCACATCCCGATGCACCTGGGGGGGTGGAGTTGATGGGGTGGTGCGATGCATCATTCGCGTGGCATGTTTTGCGTGCGATGGATAGAATATCAAGTGAGCGCACGGGAAACGGGAACGTTGAACGGGTTTTTCGGCCGATGGTTGGTGGGCGTTTCGTGGTAGACCGCTTGGCCTATTCCCCCACCCGATCATCTCGACGCGTGAGGAACAAGCTTCTGGTGTTGCATATGGCTCTCCGGTGTTGCGGCGTGCAGCAAAAGCCAGCAGCAGCAACATGACGTTCTGTTTAACCATTCCGAACAGAGTCAGGCCAGCAGCGCGTTCGGACCCTTCCACGAAATGGAGCGCCAATGAAAGCACACACAAAAAACGACCGAGTTCATCCGCACAGGTTCACACATCCCAGCAGTTCATTGACAGTGGGACCGCCGTAGGAACCGTTCTGCTCCCCACACCGCGAAGCGAACACCGCGCGTGCAATTAGTGAGCCGAACGGAACGATCAGCGCGCCCCGCTAGGTACCATAAATTATTTATGAACCACGCAAACTCATCGCACTTTAACGCACCTCCACCAGCACACGCCCGGTCAAACTTTATGTTTCACCCGACCGACGGAAATGGTATCGTTATTGATAACCGGAACCGGGCACGATGCTCGACACAGAACGTGCCCGGTAGTTACGAATCGGTTTTTGTTCTCTTGGAAATAGCACATGCAAATGCCACCACACAGCGTCGATTATCGCCAACACCAACCACAATTCAACAAACAACTGGAAAGCAAACAACTTTCACTGACCCCCAGGAGGAAGGTGGGAAGATTATCAGGTGGTGGCTTAAACCTCGGTCCCTTTCGCTTGCCGCTTGACACAAAGTGACAGCAAAACGATGACAGTGCGATGATCTCCGGAAGGGTCTCGCTCGCCCGCTGTGAGGTTCTTTCAATTTTCAATTTGTCCAACTAGACGTTCGTTGTACGTACCGTCGTCTAGTCGTGCAATAAAGAGCATGCTCCCCTTCTCCCCCTCCCGTGACCACCCGTGTACCAGAGGTGAGACGAAATTACGATCAACATGCTAGTGCAACGAACACGGGTACGAGAGATGTAATAGAAGTGAGGTTTACGGTGAACAAAATAAAAAACGAAAGGAGGAAACCTAGAAAACACACTTTTACGAGCTCCAGGGTTTGTGGTTTAATGTGGGGAGTTCGTCGATCGACGGCGACGGTGGTGAGCAGCACCGAGAAACCTGTGTCACTGCCTACTGTGCGCCCGGCCGCTTCGAATTCGATATTTTATGCTTTTATTTTTAGGTTGCATCATCTTACGGCTCCGAGGGCTCCGTTGGTGCACCCCGGTGCAGCTCCAGAATGGGAGTGGAAGCAGAAAATGGCAAAACCCCTCAGCCAACAACACCACAAGCGGCTCGCAAAAGCCGAGAGGGATCGATTTCTTCGGGATGGCAGCAGGAAGTCTGCACCAATTTTTCTTCCCCTCCCTGCTGCTTGCAAGACGCATTGCAAGTGTGTCCGATCTAGAGACGATTCTCGAAGTGCCCGAGAGTACCGAGATGCAGGAGATGATGTATTTAATTACGTTTCCGCTGGCGCGAGGTGTGAGAAAATCGCTGGACGAGAAGAAGAAATGCGCAATGGTCACGGTGGCGAGCCATGAAGAGCGTGAATGATTTCGAATGAGATGGCAAACCTGGCGCAGCAGATATCTGGAACGGACGGACATCGTTAGTCATACACATGCGTTAGTGTGTGTGTGTGTGTGTGTGTGTGTGTGTGTGTGTGTGTGTGGGGATCATGTGTGGAGAAAGCTTACAAAACAGCTGTCCAGACTTGTGACATCGAGCGATCATCCCCAGCAGAAGGTGTTTTCATATCAATCTTTCAACATTTGTTTTCATCCTCTAGACGCTGGTGGATTTCTCTAAACCTAACTAAACAAAGAACCCAAGAAAGAACGAAATCTGTTTAAATTTTAACATCTGCACCCTCCAAGCGCTATGCTCTCAAGAAAGCATATGCGACGCCGCACGCTACAGATTGTATAAACAAAACCGGATCGTCAGAGCACGTCTGCTTAAAATAAAAACTTTGTTGTGAGTAGGCCCATTCTGTCCGCGCCCCCAAACGCACGCACGCTCGGTGACACATTTCAGAGATTTCAGCGATGTTGCTCGGTGCCGACGATTGCCGTGGAGAGATGGAAGCGTGAGGGACGTAATTAGATCGATCGAGCGACTCGAAAATCAATCGATCCGTTTGACAGTGAAACGATCAGCTTAGCCGCCGCTCAGATCGATGGGTTCGGGCTTCGTACGGATTTAATTAAACGCAGAAAACGTCTGAGGGTACGAGCGGGGGTGATTAGTAGCCGGTGCTAATTGGGTCAAACCGTGGCTGTGAATCGGTGTTTTGAGCAGAGAAGATCGATGTGTTTGGCATGTGCAGCAGAGGGTTTATAGCGCGAAGATCGCAAGCATTTTTGTGAGGCAAAGAAGTGGAGCGAGAAAGAAGAAGAACCTACTTTGAATGGTCATAATTGATGCTAATTCCTGTTTTACTTGGACGGGTCATTCCAAGACACAGTACGGAAGGCATAGAATGTTTAGTGTTGCGACCCACATCTTCTAACGTACGATGGCCAAACTTACAGAGAAACTTGAATACTTGGAAGAGTAAAAAAATATTCCTATCCAGAAACAACATCAACTGGACAGCGATAAACTTAACGTCCGAACACGAAACGACGTTCGTCTTATCAGGCAACAAAACTTTAACTAATGGAATTTGTAATACAATTCCGTCCGCTGTTTGCTCCATTTCGAACACGTTTTCACATTTGCTTTCCAGGTTGGCGGTTTGTGTCGGAACGAATCAAACCGTGTTTTGCATACAAAAGAACGAAACTAAACGAACGAATTCGCGTAGGCCCTGCGGAAAACATAAAATGGTTTATTGTGTGTACTCTATCTGTGTGCACGTTTCGATTTGCTTTTGCTGCATCTTTTATCAACACCAGGGTACAGCGTGTGCCTTTGCCGGAGCAACAGCAGCAGCAGTAGACTCTTACGCCCGGGTCACGGTGTTCTGAGAGCGATTCGTTTACGACCTCAGGCGGTGCCGCCGCCGACGCAGCAGCAGCAGCAACAAACAGCGTGGTCAAAAGTGGAAATTACCTATTTAGGAGTCGATGCATCGAAGACCGGTG
>JXXA01009052.1:0-10402 GCA_000956255.1 Anopheles punctulatus | reverse complement strand
TACACCCGTTGGGTAACAAGAGGGTGGCAGGGGTAGTTTTAAAGCATACCGGAGGTTTTATATTAGCTCGCCAATATCCAAGCAGCTGGGAAACGTTGTCTCACACCTGAACGTCGCTAGATACCTAAACATATGCTAATAGCAATTTTTTTACATCTTCAGCTATTTTTGCACGCCTTTTTTAGCCCCCAAGCACGAAAAGGGATTCATAATTTCTGACTCACAATCAGTGGGCTAACAGATGGAACCTGAACACCTTCCCATACACAAGCTAACGTGAACTTTCTTACGCCACCAGCTCTGGCTGCAACCGAATTTGGCTTGCTTATCGCAGCACAAAGAGAATTCCATCGAAATTTATTCTGCCCAATGCGACGGAGAGGCTTTCATTCAAAGCGAGAAAACTCGCTTGCGCTTGCGCAACGCAAGCACACAACGCCTTCGACATATAATGTAAAGCCCGCGATCGTTGGTGCGCACATAAAGCTTTGGCCGTGATTTGATCTGGAATGTGAACTTCCCGCACCTTCCCGCGCGTCCCAACTCATGTCTCGAAAGAAACAGGACGCAAACCGGGGCTGCATTGCTACCGTCGCTCGAACACCTGCACGGTTCGGCTTCGATTGCAGCAGCAAAGCGCAAGCGAACTCCTACGCATCCTGTTCCGCCGCATTTGAATAATTCAATTCTAACCGATCCTCGAAAACCCACCACCGTCCGTGGTATCCCTCGCTGAAGATATTTTCACCATTCTTCCCAAAGGCGACGCCGGCAAGGTCTTTCTAGCTCGTGCGGCGAGGTGAGCCTCCTCCGCCTCCTGCTTTACTTAGCCACCGCACGCCGTTGGTGCGGAGGTTTCGATCGACGAATAATAATTGAAAACTCCGGTTGAAATTGCCCACTGGAAGGCACAGGTAAAGGTGGCGCGTGAGGCGCACGTGTGTTGCTAGCAAATTGTGCTTGTTATGACAGGAAGCTGAAACCCGATTATTGGGAAGGTTTTAGTATGCAACCTGACAGCGGGCGTTGAAATGAAGCAACAAGATGACAGATTGCGCGTTTCTTTAATGTGAAGATGAGAAAACAATGAGAATAGAAAACGAAATTTCGTCGGAGAGTTCTCATGAACTTCAGGAACACAAAGAATCCTGTTTCAGAAACTGATTTCAGGACGATAAACAATAATAAATAAATTAAATTTTATAAATGCAACTAAAAATATACAATCGTTTTGATCATTTTATAATGTACTAAGCATTGTTACAATCACAAA
Source organism: Anopheles punctulatus (assembly GCA_000956255.1). Classification (NCBI taxonomy): domain Eukaryota; kingdom Metazoa; phylum Arthropoda; class Insecta; order Diptera; family Culicidae; genus Anopheles; species Anopheles punctulatus. The sequence goes on along the minus strand of JXXA01009052.1, from coordinate 9,129 downwards.
CCGTTGGAAATAACTTGATAAATATCTACGATTTTTTCTAATACAATGACTAACAGCGAAGTAAGAGAAAATGGGCTTAATTCAAAACCAGGTTTTTTTGCACCTTTCTAATGTTCGATTCTAGAAGCACACTGCAGATCAGACCGAAGGCGGGTTTTTTTTTTTGCCCATTCGGTTTTGTGATCCAATAAACAACATTTTCCAGTCTATATTGAACGTTGTCTCCAGCAATAGTAACAGCATAAAAAACGAGTGATCTCTTGACCGTGGCTTTACGTTATCCCGGGGTAGCGTTCGGGGGCATTAGTAGAACACCATTGGAGGACCGCGCTGCTGCGGTCTCTGCAAGCCCCATACAGTTCCAGTATGACAGCGCCGGGATCGATCAGCGAATCGATCAATTAAACCCAAGGTCCATCGTAAACCTTCCCGCTGCCGTGCGCGCGCATTTTATCTTCCTCTCCTCACACGGTGCTACAACATGGTCAGCTACAAACACACACTCACACACACACATACATACACAACAAAAAAAACGTCCATGCCGTTCCCTTCAACATCGTCGTGGTGCGAGAGAGCCCTCAAAGCTAGCCGGATTTGTGCCACCGAAACGCAGCAACGCAGACCGACGGGAAATGGCTTCTCGCTAGCCGGGCGCGCATAATATGTTCAAACTTGCGCAACGAAATCAATTAAAGCTATCGATGTACGACGAATGCAAAGTTCGCACCACCCGGGAGCAACGAAGCAGTGCCTAGGTTTCACGGAAAAAAGAGGAACCGAGTTTAGAGAAAAAACAAAAGCGTGTAGGTCAAACGCAACCACCGCTAAGCCAATTGGAGAACGCGTCTTACATGTGACGCGTCTTTTAGGATGGCTGTTACTACAAAGTATCCACCAACGATGTATGCGGTCGGTTTGCATTCTGCTAACTCATTCGACAGCATCCGTGTAATGTCGAATGTTTCGGAACAAAACACATTCGGAAGTTCGTGAACCACTCCTTCGGAAGGGTGATCGTCGTCATTGGATGTTTGTTGCTTGGCGTGGGATTTTTGGATTCGGTTTTTTTACACAAAACGAAAACCAAGATCTTTCCCAGGACGTTCCGAGCCAGAGCTAATGCAATAAGCATCGCTGCATTATGGTGGCAATGAAGGGCGAATGTTAAAAACCGAAAATAACACAATTTCAAGCCAAAGAATATGTGAAGAGTTTCTGTAGAAGTTGTTTGAAACCTTACGTTAAGATGAAAGACACCCTTTGGCAATATCGTAGTAAAATTAAAAAGATTTATTTATAAGCTGGCAGCAAATTATTTGGTTACCTTTTTCCTTTACCACAACATGTAATGTTTTGTCATGCACTGCTAAAAATATGGTTCAACTTGGAAAGCACTGGTGAAAACTAAAGGGTGGCCTACCCGGAACGAAACGATCAGCCGAGTTTGTTTGAGCAAGCGCACTGCGTCACCAAAGAATTTGACTTAAAAAAATGGACTCTCCCATTTTCCCTCTGCTGGACGCGTCCTCCTCTCCCGGACTATACAACGGTCAACAATACCCGGCGATTGATCGATCAATCAACCCGTGGTGCGGTTCCACCCGTCCGCCCGTTTACACGAGAAGTCAATTTAAAAGATCTTCTCTTCCCCCCGGAACAGGGCAGGGTGGTTCTGCTCTCCCCCACGAAAAGCTGTGATCGTCATGGGTCAACTTCACGCTTCAGCTGCTGCACACAGCCCAAAAACTGCACCGTACGCGATCAATCAATGCTCATGCAAAGGTAGCGGCTGCGCGGTGTAAGGTTATGGATCATTAGAGTGCGTGTTTGTGGATTAGATCGAATCGAACCTGTTTGCGCTGTCGTTGTCGCCGCTGCACCAGGTGAGGTCTGGCTCTTCAACACACGTAACACATTTTAGCGTTCCTTAGCGCCGTGGTGACCGACAGACCGTCAATAACACGGGTCGGTTTTCGATTACGAGCCACCATCCAGACATGTTCCAGCCAGGCGCGAGGTGTCCGCTAACGCTTTCCCTTCACCTCCCATCGCAACCCCGCACGAGTCTGCGTGCGACGGTACTGCACTTTCGATTACGAACCAATTCGCAACACGGGCCGCCCTATCTCCACCGGGTAAGGCGTACAGCAAGGCGCTCGGTAATCAACTGGTCACTAAAAACCGACACAATGTTCCAGTCCCGTCCCTTTATGCATCACGCTGCTTCTACTGCGTCTGCAAAGTACGCATTTTCACGCATTACGCCACATGCGGAACAAGTAGAGGAAAGTGAGAAGCGAGCGAAGGTTGGGAGCTCATTTTCAGCCGGCCCTCGGGCGGGCGCCGCTACTGTTACACATGCCGGCAGGATGAGAGCAAACATGTTACGCGTGATATCGCTCCGGTATTGATACACGAGATTTAATACTTAAATGCGAGTAAACATTTAAACGGAATAACGTTTCGCTGAATTGCACATGTGATTACGCTAATAAGCTCTTTTTCCTAGTGATAGTTTGGATTTCAAAATTGAGTAATCACTCGGTCGTTCATTTTCTTCATCTGAATCTTGCGGAAGACTCCTCAATCCGTAAATCGTGCACAGTAACAGTTGATTAATTTGATGAACTTTTTTCGAAAACGTACACGCAGTATCATGCAATAAGAAACTTCAAAATAAGAAATCATCAAAAATCTTTTTTTCAATAAAATTTATGAAATTGCTGATTGTCTTGATCGAGATTTCTAATTGCAAAATGTGCAATATTTTGATGTGATGTATCAAAAATGTTACTTTCAAGAACATAAACAAGTTCTTACTCTTTTCTACATCCAAAAAATTGTCTTAACAATGCAGATACTGCTTTGTGATCCATATAAAGAATAATATATTGATACTCCAACCCTATTATTAGACCAACTACCGCTCACGGGCAGCTTTCCAAGGGATAAAGCGCATTACCACGGCGACGTCACGCAGTTGATGAAATACGAACGCAAACATAGTCCGGCAGGAGGCAAAAGAAAAAGTAAACAGGGCATAGACCACAGTGAGCAGAGACCCACCCGACCCCGTAGGAAACAACAAACCAACCCCAGCTGCAGGTCACAACAACCGAACCACCGATCGAATTACATGCGGGCTTATAATGTACCACACATACACGCAATCCAGATCGGTTCTGTGGAGTTCTCGCAGTGGAGGGCCCCCTGGCTCCCTTTGCTTCCGTGTAAATCGGAATGCTCGGTATGCAAAGCATTACCCATGCGGACAAAAGCAGTTCGATCCCCTGCCCGAGCGCCCACCACACCACGCTGCCCCTGCTGGTGGATCATATTCATTCAGGTGAGTTTTAGGAATAGGGTCGATTGCAACACAAAACAAAAACACGGCCTGCTGCGCGCCATTTTCATGCCCACGGGCACCACACACACAAAACGCCATCGACGAAGGCATTCAACTTGGGGCTCCATAATCGGATCAATGACTTCTTAACCGCGCGTAGCTTAGCTGCCCCACACACATCGGTACCGGGGATCCGGAAGAGCACGGTATCAAATTGGGTTTAATCTTTCGTTGCGAACCTTGAATGAAGAGGGAGGAAGAGGCAGCACGGACTAGAACCTGAATTAGAAAACTGATACACCCGCGGGGCGCAATGTTGTCGACCTACTTCCTTGACTCGTCGTGCCGGTTTGGAAGGTTTCTGCTTAGAGAATCGCCTTTATTAATCGGGAGCTCTCAGGCATCCACAACGCACCCGAAACCTGCCATTGATGGTCAGCTGAGCAGCTACGATGCTTTTGTTGGACCCGTTTCACGATTCCACCTCCCGAGCGGGAGTGTGTCCCGAGGAAACCCGACCGAGAGCGAAAGGCTGGCACACCTGGGACCTGGGCTACCGTCTCGTCGGCAAGTGTCCAGTCTTTGTCTGGTTTAGGACGACATGTTCCCGCATGAAAGGTCTTTCGCATGGGTTGCGATACGGGTTTTGCACGTGTGGACCATATACCCAGGGTGCGTTAAGAGGCCGGTTTGACGCAGTGCTCAGTATCCCATCAAAAGCAAGCAGCAGTAAGCTTCCAAACGTGGTTTTCTAGTGCGTTCCTGTTTATGTTTTATTTTTTTACAACACAACTCTCGGCATCTACTTTACTCCACACATACACATATAAATACAAGCCAAAGCTCCAATGAACCACTTTTGCATGGAGACAAATTAAGGTCTCATCTACACTAGGTCTCGGTTGCACCGTTTTCCATTGCACGAGGTTTTACTTTCATGTGCAATTCAAAAGCACCGGCGGGGAGCTTTCTTGCGCTCTTCAAGGCTTCAAGGCAAGCAGTACCCACCAAACCTGCTGCCAGCCTTAAGTCGATCCCACAGCCTTAGCCAGATAAAACGAATGCAAAAAACGTATTCTCGCATTAGCGCCCACTCAAAGGGTCACCTGGTGGTGCAAAACATTATGTCATAAATTCGTTCATCTATCGTGATGATCCAACGAGAGCCAGGTAATCGATAGCCGCAAAGGTATGAAAAAATAAGAATGAAATTTCATAATTTAAATCGTTTCTATCATTTTTGAGTATATTTCTCGTCATTATTTTAATTTAGTAAATTTGAAACTACTATGGCCTTTAAACGAAACAGTTTAACCCGAAGCGACAGTCTGATCAAGAACCGAACGTTAAATGATCGAATACATTATCAGAAGTCCTCGTCCTCAGCTCAGGCACACATGCAATAGATTTATGTTCCCGTGGCAACTTGGTAAACAATTTTCTCACGTAGTCACCCGACGGCGGCAAGGTTCAAAACATAACCATGCAGGCCCTGTGTCATGGAAAACTTGAACACCCGGAAACAGAAGGAATATTTGAATGAAAGTTCTATTCCGTCCGCGTTCCGAGGGTTCGTCGCTTTCGTCGGCATCGGAGTCTTTCGTTTCGAATCTCGACGTCCCGATCGGAGCACGCTTCGAAAGAAGCGTTAAATTACAGACAATTGGCGTTGTTTGGGTGTACGGGTAAAATGGAAATCACAATGTGCGGTTGGATGGTAAGCGGACGGGTGTGGGTAGTGAAAAGAATTTTTCCATCAACGGCGCCACCCCGCCGTTCGCGTTTCGATCGACGGTAGAGGCGTTTCCGATTGAATCAGGTAGCGTCGTCGCGTTCCGTGGGACGGTTGTGCCGTAGCGATCGTTTTCTATTCTTTCCCTCCAATTCGTACGGGAAAACATATACACACACGTCAGCTGACGGGAGCCTCTTGCAGAAGAGACCGGCGATCGAACCCTTCACTCCAGTGTCGGTGCCGAAGAACGAACGGTGCAGAGCATAAACATATCAATAGAAAGTCGAACTGAGCGCGACCACGAGTGTAGAGCGGCAGTAGCGGAGTATAAAATAAAATAAAACGGGAGCAAGCGGGCGCGCACGGAGAAAGAACCACCGCCGTTCGCCATACCATCCCGCGTCATCGTAGGGCGCAGCAAAAAAAAAAAAACAATGCCCCACCGTAACCGAACTCAGCTGTGGCCACTTCCCAGCAGCAGCAGTTTGCCACTTGCCACTCTCTACAAAGTCGACGGTTAAACCTTGGCAGAAACTTGACGACCTGGCGCAGGACGCGAGCCGCGGCCCCGAAGAACGGGAGGGACGTGAACCAGGTTCGACAACTGACGGCTTCTGCGCCCCACCGGAGAAGGTCTTCTGGGAAGCGCGGGTTGCCAGTGGTGGAAGGACAGGGAAGTCATTAACCTTCGCGAGAGCGTGCGCGCGCGCGCACTGCGACGTACATTCACTCGCTTGCCCGGAGCGCCCTGGCCGGTCGCGTTCTTGAAAGAAAAGGAACGGCGACGAGAAGCGAGGCACGAAACGAGAACGGGTAAACGTAGCAGAACCTCGGCGCAGCACAACACAGCCGCTCGTAACGTTAGGCCAATTTGACCGGCGAATGACCGCCGAACGACGGACGGGAGAGGGGACCCTCGGGAGGACTTGAAAGACAGTTAGATTTTTGTTTTATTTTATTTTTCCAGCTGTTTTGGAAGCTGTCTTATGCACGAGCAGGTAGATTATGAGCAAAACGAAAAGAAGAGAGAGAGTCACTTGTTCTGTTATGCAATTTCATACTGTATAAATGGAAGCTGTATGTCTAATGGATTATATAGTGTTTTCTAGTCTATTTTTTCTCCAAAGTTCCAAACAAATATTGTTATTAATTAATGCAAGAATATCACAACAATATGTTTTCTTTGTAAATTGAGATTAATTTTTATTGAAAATAAGTTTTGCCATTTCATGCAAAATTTTGCCATTTCATAACTTTTGTTATGGATTTTCCAAAAAAAATCTTTTTATTCGCTTGTCCGCAATAAAGCATAATAAAAAGATGTTATTCTAGAGTATGTTTGATGAACTTAGTGACATCAATATTATATCAAATAAAACGATTTTCACCTTTCTGGAGCTGAGCTGAGCAAAAAACCTTGATTGCAAAGATAATCCTCCAATGAAGTAGCCTCCGCCAAGGAATTTGAATTGATAGATGACCATTCAAGCCGTATTAGTCGGTAGGCTGGGAATAACAATTCCCTATTTAATCTAGATTTCCTCTGCTGCTGATATAGATGATCAAACCAACTGCTTAGTTTATTAATCAATCAATGAATTTATTGCACAAACAATCTCAAGCGCTTTCGATTTAAACGTTCGTAATCTTGGGTCGTTATCTCGGCTCGTTAAAAACACATTGCGAGCAGATTGTTGGCCAGCAAATAAAAAATCCCCACCCCGTCTAGAACTTCCAGCCCATCCGCACGTGAAACAACTTTCGATTAACCATTCCGAAGACGGGGCGGATCGTTCATCGGCTGCGAATACCGGCCCGCTTGGTTGCTGGTTTGGATTCCCATGGCTCCGCTCCTGCCATCTTCTTAAGCTGTTTAGTCGCACTTGTCTTGCAATCGAATCTTTATCGGTTCGCTATCGATGTTTGCTCCAACGCCGACACGCGCTTGGATAGAGCTTCTTGATCGTCGATGTATCGATCCGGCTAAGCCAGCCGGTTAACGAGTTTTGCAGCGGAATTAAGCAGCGAACAGGTTTCTCCCGCCTGTACAGCAACCGTTTGCGCATTCCTATCACACACCACCCCGGTGGACGGCGGTGGGTTACGCATTCTTCCCGTCAATTAATATACCGTGCAATTCCGCCCATGCGAGGTCGACCGGACAGGTATCATTGTAGGAAAGAGTATGAAAAAGTATTGAATGTGGAAGCTTTTTATAAAATAAAAGCAAAAATTTTAAACATTGAAATTGATTATTTGTTCGCATTTAATTTCCGCTTCTTCGTCAATAGCTTTTGATTGTCGTGAATAGCAAATACAATTCCCTCATACCGTGCATCTTCCCATCGTCAGTCGCATCGGCAGCGGCTTACACAAATGTGCGAATGAATAAATTTGCTAATGAAAAATGCAACGACAGCACACCATCCCCGCGAACGGAGAGAATATTTTAATCCAGCGTTCATTACTTATGCCCCCTCAATCGGCATCGCGGCATTTCGTATGATAATAATCTGCCTCCAGGAGGGGGCGCGCTTATTGGAATTCTTTTCACTGTCCACCCATAACACTTTAGCTGTTATAACACATCTACCCACGTCCAAGGTGTAGAAGAGAGCAAGAAAATGCTAACCACCGGGCCGGAGAACGAAGCACAAACACTGCGAGAAGCTTCTTTTCTGTCGTCTGCTGGCTTTGCGGGCTCTATACAACCGGATTCGGATAAATGGCGACGTGACATTCATCGACCGTCGTTCCCCCGCGGCACGGAAGCGGTCGTCCTTGCCGCAAGGACGCACTAATTGCGCTGCAGCACGGGCGCTTCGAAAGCGGAAACCCTAACAAAGCTGTTCTGGTGAGGAAAGTTCCATCCGATTCCACCGTGCCGAAACCGGGTGACAATCACCGTTGCTGCGGGAAAGACTTACTTTAAACACTCAATCAACCTGCCACCGGCACAGGTGGCACAGCTTGTTGATTGTTGCTTCCAAAATGTCATCATGCCACCGCTTGTGAACAATAAACGAAAGCACGAATGCGGATCCAGGCGCGTTAATTGGACCTAGTTTAAATTTCGATTATAAGCCTAATCTGTGATCGCGCGAAGGAGCGATCCGTGCGTGATATTTGGATTATAAAAACGAAATCGAAACTCAGCAGCAGTGGACCAGTTTTCATTTCTCACCGACTGACCGCACGATCGTGATTCGCTCCCGTCCGCATGGTATCGTTCGCATGAGGGCAGGAATTTTCACTTACTTAATCATCCGCCAGCAGAGAGAAGCAACGGCGGGAGGAGGCACCCGGGAGGATTTTGGAGACAATTTATAGGGAACGTGAAACTGATTGGACCGAGAAATGGTGCCGAAGAGATGGTACGGGGGGTATTCGAAGCGAATCAAAACAGGATTTTTATGCACCGGCTGTATGGCAAAACAAAAGCGGTGCTGGTGCTGGTGGTGTTCGGAAAAACCTGTTCTGTTTTGTGAGCGTTAAAATTCCCGCGAAAGCTCGGATGATCGGGGGGGATTTCTCGCTCGCGATCGATATGGCGCGGCAAAAGCTTTGATGATGAAGAGGTTCGTATTACAATCGTGAAACGAATTTTATTATTGCTGAGACCATATTTACGGCCACGTTTATAGTTCGTTCGAAACCGGCTTCATGCAGAGTGTAGCACGATTGCGTAGCGATCCGTTTCCGTGCCGTATAAAAATCATTCAAATATATGTAAAAAATAGAAAATAAAAAGTTTACCATTTAAACCATGTCTTGAAAGGGGCTAGTATGAAAAGGGTCTATTATTTTTAAAAAATAATGAGAATAATGCGCCGATAATAAACCGACCACTTTTACTGAACGAGAGTCCCACTGATGAACCAACAGTTGGCTTATCTAGACAGAAGAGTTTACCAGTTCAGTCTGACACAGTTTTCCCATCACCACCTGCACCACCAGCCGCTTCTGCCTATCGCACCGTTCGACATACTCCCATCGGGTTGCTCTGCCGACGGTCATAAAATAAAGAAATAAAGTCAGCGCAAAC
>JXXA01009051.1:0-12266 GCA_000956255.1 Anopheles punctulatus | reverse complement strand
ACACCCACGCGTAAGTTATAACTACCTACAATTGAGCCAGTTTTAGCAAGCAAAAGTTTGCCTCCCGTGCCCAAGTGCCACCGCGGCGGCCTGAGCTAATAAAGTAGCGCGTGCAAAGTATTCCGGATGGAATTCAACCTCCGGAGGTTTTCTGCTGGCAGATAGCCATATTCCTTTGCTCGTCAGCTAATTTTCCCGACCGAAGAAATGGATGTGCCGGGCGTGGGGGTTACTTCGTTGGGCGAGAGTAGATTATTTCTTTAATATAGGTAAAACAATTGATAAGAAACGAAAGGTTCTAGAAACATTGGAGAGTACCATGAAAGACCATGGTCTGGTCCATTATCTTGTCAAAGCTTCAAGTTACTTTATGAGCAGTGTTGATGTGCTTTAGACACATTTATTAGCCCTCACAAACCGTCGATAAATCACATGTTGGGTAGTATTTCGGTTCATTTCTTTACAACAACAAAAATAAATAAATTAAAAAAAACTTCTACCGCAAATCTGCGCTCCAACTCTCGACCATCACGTATCCGATCCGACCGAATGAACTCACGCGCTGGTCTCGCCCAACTGCCGACACACAACGGCCACAGCCCCGCAGCAAGCCGGTGTTTTGACCCACTTTCAATCCCTCCGAGACCTGCAAAACCGGCCATCCAGAAAGCAACGTCCTCTAGTGGTCCCTTCCTCACTACTCTCCCCCGACAAGGCAAGGACATGTGGGGTGCCCCAAAAAAGGTAATCCAGTCCCGAGACCGGGTCGGCCGGTTGGGCCATTCATTGGAACTCTTACGCGTTGCTCCGCGTGTGAGAAAACCCAACCGGCATACAGCACACCCACTCGCGTTGCAATTTCTCCAGCAAAAAAAAACAACCAACAACACACCAGCGTAGGTCGTGGAGAAGTTCAGCATGACTTCAGTGTCTTTCCGGCGCGTCTATTTTGTGTGTGGTGCACGAAGCGTAACGAGGCGTATCTTTGATGTAAACACCTTATCCTACTGTGAACGACTGGGGATGCTTCTCGCGAGCTCGAGGAGCTCGGCCGCGTTGGAGCGTCAGGTTCGATTAGCTACGGTTCGGTGACCTCGCAACCAGGTCTGGCCGGAAGCGGGTATTTTAAGATGCGTAATCATTAGCTACAAAATTGTCCCCGATTTTGGAGCCACATTTGGTCCGCCTCAACTAAACGGGACCGTTTTTCAGCATCGTTTTGTCCAACAAATTCCACGGCACAAATTAGAATTTAAATTTACAGCTACATCGTTTTCGATGGGTTCCTACACTTCCCAAACAAACTTTTCAATACACTTTTTAGCTCGCTACAAAATTCTTTGCACATCGTTTTGGTCCCTCGTGCCGGATGCGGACAAAAAAAAGTGGTTGCGACACGTAGTCGCTAAAATAGAATACAACTTTCATGTCTAGACATCGTTTGGATAGCACGGCTCCATGTGTGGAGCTACGGGCGTGAAAGGAAATTTAAAAGAAAAAAAACCCTCCGCCATCTTTGCCTAAAAATAGTTCCAACATGTAATTACACACATAATTTGTCTCTCACACACCCTTTTAAAAGGCCCTGTCACATACATCTCGCTGCAGCGCGCCTAGAGGATAATTGGGGTTTAGTATGCTTGCTCTGTCGCAGCAAAAGAGAACCGAAGGAGTTTGAAATGATTTTCTATTAAGGTTTCAAACGTTCCAGTAAACTAACGGAAAGCATGAAACGTACTCTTGATATGTTATTATATTTCTAGTTCATGTTGCCTAGAACACACCAATACGGAAACATTCCACACCCTAATATGAAGAAAACATAAATCAGCACATTAGCCAAGCCTAAGTGCATTTGGACGATTATGTTAATGACTTTCAATCGACTTTGATTGCACTTCACTTACTGCACGGGAACGCACGACACGCCGCACCTGATTATATCATTGCCCAGCGTCCAACATCAAATCATAATCGGATTACCATCAATTGCCTGTCGGGTCGACCATCGACCACGGGGGAGATTTATCGATCAACGTTGCGGAATTACAAATCACTGTGATGGTATGCTATCCCAACAAGCACACACTAATATTTTCTCAGCAGTTACAATTATTACCATAAATTAACTTCAATATTTTATAATCCGAATAATATGTCTCGTACCTGGAATGAAAAAAGAAAAAAGAAAATTCATTAATTATGGAGTTCGCAGTGAAACGCAATTTTAAAACTATCGCAAAAGGTCGTCCCTAAAAAGCAAACACAACCGTTCGCTCTTAATCAAACACTTCCCTTAGCTAAACTCCGAACGAATTAACAACGCCCCAACAATCTCGCAAGGGAACACAAACACCATCGTGTGGGCTGTGGTAAAAAGCTTTTTAGCGGCATGAGCTTCGACATGTATCGTTAGTTACACACCTCACCCGCCTCTCGTCCACCTGATTGGAGCTAATTATCGTTCCCTCAGCTCATCGCCAACACATACACCCGGCAAGCAGCAAACTTTTTGCTCCGGAATGATCCGTAAAACGTCCAAAAACGTGAAACCTGATTTCGGAACAATCAGCGCCGGAAGCGGGTGAGAGAGTGAGAAACGAGAAGGTAACGCGTGTTGTGTTTTTCTTACCCTTCGAGATTCTTAGCACAAAATAGAAGCAGACAGGCCCAGACACTGCCTATTTTTCATCCCATTTTCGCTGCTGCTGCTGCTTCATTGGACTGCGCCGTCCAGCAGAATCATGGAGGCGGTTTAGCAAGCGCAACTCTCCATGCGATAATAATTCAGTAGCTAGCGAATGCAATTACGAAGCATGATTTTTCTATAACACTCTGCTGTGCGAGTTATGAGTGGCACAATGGTACAGCCACCGACCACGCAGAAAACACACTAGGGACGGAAAGCCTGCAGCAGAAGTGGTATGAAATATTGCTAAACAGCGTTAAGCTCATAAAATGAGCTGCTTCCCGGAGAGCAAATACATAACCCGGCAATTACTGATCAATAAATGTCTCATGATTTTACTTTTATCTGTTTGCTCTCATCTGCTAAACATAAATTTTGCGTTCAGCTAAGCAACACTTAGGAATAATTCCTATACAATCAATTTTTCTATTTTTTTTTTACAACCTTCGACGATCGACTAAACTCAGTCGTGGCGCTTCACAAACGTGGTCCGATGTGCATACTAACACCGAAAAAGCATCCCTCAAATGATGATTCCTACAGAAAGCTTCGAACCATATCTAGGATCACAATCCTTTAAAATAATCCCAACAAAGCGAAGCACAACGTGAAGACAAACGTTAATAAATCATACCATCGTAAAAAACGAACCCTGGAACGTGGCACCCAAACCAGCTCCACAACCAACGCACAGTAAAAGCTACCGAGCCAGAAATTATCGAACCGGCGAAGGTTCATGTTGTTCCGCGTGCAAACGCTCTGTACAAAAAAAAAGGCACACACTTATCAATTCTGCTCATATTTTTACGACCTATTGAAATTCCAACCCTCGAAACAGTCCGCCAATGGAGGGTAGGGAGGGGAAGGAGGGACGACAACGGAATGGGTGACGAGAGACAGGGGACGGTTAAGTTCACACCGACCGACGGCACAGCCATTGGGACGCCACGCCACCAGTCAGAAGATAGGTCAGAATCGTAAAACAACGGTTTCTTGATCCACGCTTTGTTTTGCATTTATCACGATCACAGACGCACACACATACACACACAATGGTGGCGAAAGAACTTTAATGAATAACGGTAAACCACCCAACGAACTGTGAACTAGATTTTGGTTTTGTTTTGGGAAGCTTTGAATGTTCAGGGAAGTCCCCTGAAGGTACTTTCTTTTTTCACATTCGGTGGTGATGATAAGAATGAACGCGATGTTGAATGCTTTCTCTAATGTCTAGCAGGGCCAGAGGTAAACAATCTGCCAAGAAGGGGTGAATTCTGAGGCAGCAATCTACGACGAAACAATTTATTTCTGAATAAATAAAAAATAGCCCATAATAAGTGAAATCAAACGAACAAAACTTGAGAGCGCAATTAGAATTTTTTTTCAATAATGATAAAATTCAAACTGAACAAAAATAAGTGGGGGCAATTTGTCGCATGGACATTTATTCGTATCGAAACTGCTTTCTCTTCCCTGACCAAACGGATGACTTTTGTGAGACTCGTTGGAGCACGTGGTGACACGTTTGTATATAAAGGCATATACTGTCCCCTTCTCTGTCCCTAGCGTGCGCTTCACCGTTGTGATTTATGGATCACTCTTAGCGATGCATGAATCAACGATGGCAGCATCCCAAGGTGGGCCCGCCGGCTCCGGACATGGAGAAAACGTCGGTTCCGCTTAGGCAAACACGAAGATTATTAGATCGGACAAGAGATCGGGTCTTGGCAATGGGACTAACTATGGACGAGCAACAACACGATGATATGCGCTGTTCGCGAGACACGAACCCCCACGAAACCCTGCTGGCCACCAGGTATTAAGCTGTGGTGCTCAGTTACGAAAAGAACTGCCAACCTTCCCGCCGGGTGTTTATGCCGGGTGCTTGCTCGCGCCTGAAAACCCGACGCTTATTAAGCGCACGAACTCGGAAATTGAAAAACGAGCCCTTTTCTATTCCCTCGGACGGGTTCGCGTGTGTAGCTATGACTGCGCCCCGTAAGCATCATCCTCTCTTGCCCCAACAAGATCGCTCATTTATACAGACATACACAGAATCACACAGTGAATGATCTGCTCAGGTCGATCATGGCACATTGGGCGAGCTGTGCTCGTTAGAAATTGTTCTCCACCTGGATGCTGAAATCCGAGAGTCAATCGTGCATCTTTTGTATTTCCTACCCAGCTCGAAAATCGCGAACATCGCGCACGACCGCACGGGAGAAGAGAAGGCTCGTAACGGAAACGTAACCGGGGCTATAAAGCCCAGATCATTCCCGTACCCCCACCGGAACAGAAAAGCGCGCCGCACTCATCGCAAGGATGGGATGGCTCCGAGATGTTAGTTGCCCCTCGGCGGCAGCAATTTCCTCGGGGCCGTTGAACCTTGAACTGCGCCTGAGACGGGGCTGTGTCTGATTGAGCAGCGATTTATGTGCCTAATGCACGAGGAGAGCGATCCACTCGCAACGCGAGCCGGGAATGGACGAATTTCTGACGCTTTCAGAACGAACTCAAAACTATTTCAAGCTCTGCTCGGGGTGATCCATTCGTCAAGGTTTCAATTGGATCGAAAAACGGCTAAGTACGACGTCAACTAAACTATACCGGGAGTAGTTATAGTTAGATCTACAACAACAGAACATGCGGGCATCATCACGATCAGGACAGGACATGGGTTCGAGTGGCGCGATAATGATCATGTAACTACATCGCGTCCGATAACGATCAACATCAGATTCCAAGAAATCCAAATGCTTCATTCCCGGATAAGATACTTCATTAATTTCTTGTGCATATTTAACTCCCTAGCCTGGGCCCACGATAAACCGCACGTCAAACTGATGAAAGAAACTGCGTGCTCATCCGTCAGCGAAATCGTGACACCGTGTAAGACTGAGGTCTCTTCCTCTTGACGCTGGTAGTACCCGCACCAGTACTTGATGTCCCATTAAAATGATATTCTTGAATACTTTCCACACCATCATCGCACCGCCGACGTGCGAAGCAAAGGAAACGACTCTGTCATCGATGCCCCAAGGGTCTCATCAACGCTGCTAGTTGTACCAACGCTGAGCTACAAACGGTTATTACATCCTCTTGGTGAACGGCGGATGACATGTGGACATCTTCGGGAGATAATGGTTACGAAAGGCTACATCGTTTGTGTGCATGCATCGGGGTGATCCAGACAAGCTGGTAGACGATATCCAGGGACGATATAATCATTTTAAAAACCAATGTTACTCCATGTATGTACTAGCTCCAGAAATAGACATAAAATCTCATCAAACAACCAATACGGTATACTGTGTACTTTAGTGCCGTAAGTTTACTTTTCAAATTCCAACTTCACACCTCTTATCTGGGTAGCGATTTTAACACCGCAGTGCAAATAGAGCAAGCAAGAATCTCCCTCTACGCATTCGCTGAGTCTTATTATCGCTCGTTTACAAAATGCAATCTATTGTAGCCGTGAGGCATGGAAATCATAAAAACCTCATAGGCTGAATAGCAAAAGCGGCTGTTATTTTGATGTTATCATGAAAACCAACATAAACAGACGTTAGTTTGAACAGCTTTACGATCCGAGTATTTGAACCTATGGTGTTTTATGTGTGATTTAAAACGCCATATCGGCAAATTAATCCAACCCGCCTTACCAGAGACATTGAGACAACCCCGAAGGGTACAAGGTCGCGTGAGTGTGTGTATCACATCATATCCCACCGTCAAGCAATTCTGGCGTTGTATTACTCAACAATTCCACGTAACATGCCACATTTGCGGTCGAAGATGTCACCCTGTCGGTGAAGGAAATCGATACTCGATTTAAAAATTCATTGCCAACAAACAACTGCACGAAGCCTTACGACAGGTGAATCGAAGCAATTGAACGAACCGTACGTACAGTGCTTTACATTATTAACGTACGGTGGGTGAGCTGAGGCAAGCGTGTTTGTCTATCCAGACACACGAACACAGACGTTATGGAAAAATCGCTCTTCCTGTGCTCGAACCATGAAACTATCAACCGGATATGCATGCGCACGATGTCTTAGCTGCACCAAGCAGCAAGCCAGCAGCGCCCAAGTGGCTTCTATTTTTATGTCTTGCTTCTTTTCCTCTCAAGCGAACCCAAGATGGTGTACACATTATTATCAGCTGGTGTTGCCAGCTAGTGAGCGCAGAAAAAAAACAAACCAGCACGAAGAAGTGCACGATTTCGCTGCACCAACAGATAGACTGCATGGCATCGGTGGGGGTTTTTACGAGCAGAAACATGGTCATTCCGTGTCAGTTCTTTGGCCCTGCTCGCTGCAGCCGTCAATTTCTTTAGCCTTCCTCTCACGTTCCGTTTCTCCATCACGTTTACAGGCAAGTCGTCTTCCTGTATACCCATTCGTCGGCCCGTTGATGGTACCACCCCGTTGCCCTTTTAGTACATGACGGCACATGACGATTCATCACTCACGGGCCGGTCGCACGGACGGTTTTCGATCCAAGATGTTAAAAACCAAGCGAACAGGGCGAGCACATATAATTCGTAATCGAGCATAAAACCGAGCTCGAAATAGGGAATATTTTCGTGTGGTGGTGGTGCTGTGTCCCTGTCACTGGTGCTAAGTGGGAGCTACTATGGGAGGTTACCACCCTCACCCCAAGCGTTGGCTGGTGCGCAACTCAGGTGTGTACGTGAACGGAATGAGATGCAATTTTCATCAGTTGGAAAACGGTGACGCAAGCGAAAACATCGCCACCATCTGACACTTTTTTTGTTCGTCATTGGATCGGGGAAAGTTCACGCAATATTGAAGCCGTCGAGCTATTCGATTCGCAACCTTTATGTTGGTTTTGGCAAGATGTCAATCACATGATTGGCAAAGGAATATTGATGAGCCAAAAAAAAGTTTTTAGTAAGCGATCAAACTTGCTAGCTGACATATTTTTGCAAGAAAATATAAAAGAATTGCAAAAAACAAAATATTATTGAGGGTAACATTAAGGTAAACCAAAACATAACAACATTAATTTTAAAAAATAATACCGAGCCTTTCTAACAAGTTCGCAACCAAACTTGTAATGTGTTAACCTTCAGCGAAAGTGAAAAAACAACTATGAAAATAACATCTTAACCTATGCAGATCAGTTCGGAAACATAAAAACTCCTTAAGGCTGAAAGCTAAAAAAAAATATTTCACCGAAAAACGTAAAAAGGATATTTTCTCAAAAAAAAAAACAAATGTCATTCAAACGGGGACATGTTCCAACGAAAAATAGATTTCGACCCGAAAGTTTTATTTCCTGATACTTCACTGTCCGTCACGTCACACCGTTTTAGTGACACATCATCGAACCAAACACGATGCTCCCTCTCTCTTCCTCTCGACAGTTTACCAAGAGGTAAAAGTCCTTTTGATACAACCCTTCGATCGAAAGGGCATAAGTGGTGTAGCTTCCAGAAGTAGCACCACATTTTGTACGCTTTCCACCAACACCATCAACGACATCCCATGTACCATTCGTCAACCTTTCTCCGCGCCGGTTTTGTTTCCTTCCCTGAGACGAATTATGCTGCCAGGCGCTATGCGATGCCCCATTCCCCGGCCAACCGTATTCCGCACAGACCACACCATTGTGTTGCATTGCATTGAATGATGGCACTCGATTATTCAGCGTGGTTTCGACCAACCAACCCGTCCGGGTGGCGTAAGCTTTTTGTGCGAACGAGTAAAAGCAGCGACCAGCAGTGCGCGGTAGCAGCAGTGTAAAAAAGCATGGTTTCATATTGCAGCAGATCATCCGACAAGTGGCCAAAAAAAACCACACACGGTTGGATATTTCGCTTCCGTGACGAGTGGCTGGATGCTGTTTGTGAAAGACAAGTGAGCTTCCGACAGCTGAAAAATGTCTGTAATTGTAGTGACAAATTTATTAACTTGGACCGCTTTGCATACGGATAACAACGATTGCCGGAATGGGAGGTAATTTAGAATTGTTTGTTATAGACAGATAGAGATATGCAGAGAAAGAGTGATTTTGTGCTGTTTTTTTAAAAAACCCATACAATATATTTTATTTCGCGGTGATTTATGAGTACTTAAATAAAAATATACTCTGCTATTTTACCAGATGAATATTGCAAGAAATAAAACTCATGGCCCCCAAAAAAAACCTCCGATAATCTCCTCCAAACTTTCACCTCCAACGAAGTCCAGCTTCGTTTGACATTTCAATGGCACAGCAGAAAGCAATCTAAATACATCTGCTAAAACACGGTGTAACAAATCTTGTGTCAAAAAATCACCAAACAAACTAGTGCCGAAACACACCGAATCCAAATAAAAACAACACCAGGAACTAACTCGTGTTTTGCTTTGACATTTCTGTGTGTTCCCAACTATTACCTCCCTCGGCAAACATCGGTTACAAAACGACAAAACAAAAAAAGAATTTGACGCATTTCCCCGTTCCCCGATCCACGTTTGCACGTTTTCCCTGCGTCGACGATCGATCCGACGAAAAGTTCATTTCCGGGCAGATATCCGACGCAGACCCCCAAAGGAACCATGGCACATCTGCGCCCCGTCAGACGGTTGTCGCGGATGGTTAGTGCTAGCGAGCCGCCGCCAAACGATTTGAAATGGTTTCTCGTGTCCAACTGTGTTCGTTCCAGCACAACTGACACAACAATCCACCGAGTTTTTGTGCGGGAAAAACCGAGGAAAACTCCTACCTGGCAACTCGCAACAACTTACAACAGCGCCGCCACCGCCACTGGCGGTAGTGGAAAAGCGATTATATTGGCGCACGAGAAATTGACACTTTCGAGGCACGATTTCACAACCTGGACCTTCGTGAGTCGTGGGGAACATGTCGAAGGGAGATGAGAAGGTAGTTTGGGGACCCAATGTTTACGTACTGTACCGCCTGTAACGATGTGTAACTGCACGACATGGCAGCAATATTTGAAACATGAAACTCGAAAAAAACGACTATCTATCTAGTTGAGTTTTAATACCGATTCTAATACTCAACGATACTAATAAGCGGTAAGCTATCGCTTTTAGATTCCAACAACTTGAGAAATGTGTTTCCAAGACCTCATTTTAGATGATATGATTTCTAACAAACCTCCCTAATCAGTCATTACTATTCCAGCTGTTTAACACTCCATCTCCTCGTTTTCAGCACATTTTATTACCTCATCATTCGCGTTATTACCCGAAACCTTCACAATGTGTACTAATCCCATCCAGGCAAGTACACAAACCTGCCACACGGTAAGTGGACTCAACCAATCATACTAAACACCTCCACCTTTCGGCGTAATCTCCCTGCCATGATTGACATTTTCATTTGCATTTGCTGCTCCACGAACTTTTGGGGCTACCATCGCATGAATATTGATAAATGGATAGGATCATCAACGGGCAACGGGAAGGGGGGTTGCGGGAAATGAGAATTGGTTCTATAAATAAGCAACTCCGTATGTATGTTGCGCAAAAACCCGCCCCATTCAACTACCACTTTCGGCGTTTCACATCAAAACCGCCCACTCCATCAGCGGAGCGGAGGTTCCCACCATCCTCCACCGTCACCCAGTGGTCTTGCACGAGCCAAATGAATGGTTTTGACATTTTCTGCTCCTTCCCCTCCTCCCGCCAGCTGCGCCTGCCGTTGTGGTGGTATTTAAGAGCACTATTGACAGGCTGCCACGTGGTTCGGGTCAACACTGGGTAACAATAATAACGAAACATAATGTAGCATACACTCGCTAACGTGACACACGCTCGAACATCAGCCCGAACATGTTCGTGAGCAAGTGTTTACACAACCATTGATGGTGCATCGCAGTACGGCGTCGCATTCAATGGAAGAGTGTGGTTATAAATAACCTCTCGATCTCTCGCCTCCGGCGGATTAGCTCCGAATATGATGGCTGGGAAAGTAGTAGCGGTAGTAGCAGCAGTAAGTTGGTGCAATAAGCGCCTGCAACCGTTTAAACACTGACCATCCGGTGATGACCGGCACACTTTACATCAAACGCACCCAGAACTACTCCAAAACGTACCGAATGGAAGCGAATGGTGATAGTGAACCGTCGCTAAGGCCGCCATTTCGCATTCCAGAAAAATATCTACCTCCCACGCTGGATATTTCCCATATCAGTAAACGTTTTACTCATAAGGCTTCCTACTTCTAGCAAACTAGGCCAAGGATTCCTGCCGATGACGCACAACCCAAGGCATCTCGTTTTGCAGGGAAGCCTTTTCTTTGCAAAAGCGCACTTTTCACATAGCAAATTTTAATGGAATTTTAAATCATCCACGCCATTAGATCTTAGCCAACCAACTATTCTCGAAACAGTTACAACTAGTCTGTGAATAGATTGTATCAAAACGTTTACATAGTGTTCATCTCATCAGCTCCAGTTTGCGTTCTGACACGTAGCCCAGTGAGTTATTGTTGTTCTACAGCACACGAACATTAATCAAACACGGTTTTTGTTGTTAAATTCAGCGCAAATTGGTCTGAAAAACTAAAGTAGGACCTGGCATTGAAACACTAGCTCCTTTCCACCATTTCAACCCTTGATTCAATCAGAATACCAGCGGAATACTGTCCCATTCTCTTGGCATAGTTTTCACACAAAAAAGCATGCTTACGAAACAACATAACAAAAGTCACGTACGTCTTTCCTTTTTTTTTCGTGTGTGTGCATTCGTTCATTAACTCGCACCCTTTTTCTGTGTTTGCGTAACATTCGATTCGGTTTATCTGCTTCGAGCAAGCCTCCAACGCCGTATCCTCATAAAACACCACCGGTCTAGCGCCATGTAAACAACACCCTTTTCCTTCGAGCAGAGCATGGTTGAATAGGCATCGGAAAAAAAACACCACGAGACGAGTGATATAATTAAAACGCGGAACGTCGAAATCGAGAAACAAGGGGATGATAATCACTGCAACGCAACCCGCCAGGCAGGCGTTGTATTCGACCCCGAAATGCGCAAACAGTCTGCAGCATTTCGGTCCGCATTCTTGGTTACATTTCTTGATGCTTGCTACAGTGGCTGAGCTATCCACCGGCTAGGCTAGAAGAACGGCTGGCTGTGAGTGGGAGGGGGGTTTGTAATTGTTTACAAACAATTAAACGCTCGTGTTCGGCATCATCGCACACTTCTCCTCGTCAATCGATCACGTTTCATCCGATGCGCACGCAACGATCCGAGGAATAGCGAACAGTTTTTCTCTCAATTCAAATGCATCAACGAGTTTCACGAGGTTGAAAAAAAAGCTCGATCTGCACATGATTGAAAATGCGAAAAATCAACCTTCTAATTTGTTTTTAGTTTCTTTAAGCAGCTAAAATGTGGCTACTTAAAAAAAATATTCATCTCGACCTTGATACCCCCGGCACTTTTGCGCACCACACTCCCAACTCCAGTTCCACAAAAAACCATTCCAAATCAATCCGTCAACGTGAGCAACGTGAGTGATCGTCGTGCGCGCGTAGGCACCGAGAACACGCGACCGCACAGCCACTCGATGAGGTAATGTTTCTGCCGGTGAC
>JXXA01009043.1:0-10212 GCA_000956255.1 Anopheles punctulatus | reverse complement strand
GGTTGATAGAGCGTAAGTTGCGTACTGATGGTGCTCATTCAGCATAACCGCGCCTAAAAGTACGCAATCTACGTAACATTATTGTTTTATTATTGTTTAAGATTTTTTCATCCTAACCTAAACGAAAGTTTAATAGCAGTTGCCGTAAACATAAACGTAAATGTGGTTCTACCAAAAAAACCCCTCTCAAAATAACTTACAAAGCTTTATGTTGTGTGTCTATTGCATACTTTAATGAAGAAGATTATCTATTAAATGTATGCAACCCGCAACGTTTTTTTTAAACCCGCATTTTGGTTCATTTTACCGTTCGATCGTAGTGTGATAAATATTTATTATTTTTAACAGATATTTTCTCGTGATTCAAACTCAAATGAGCACGTTCGAAGAAGCTGTCTCAAACTTTATTGCGCTGTCCAAAAATATTGAAATTAATGAATATCTTGCACCCGCATCCGTGCGGACCAGTCGGAGTTAAACACATGTCCTATCGTCAGGCACGTCCCGTGCTGGCCGTAATTCTTTCTGCGATTATTTTCGTATTCATGCTACACGACCGATTGACGGAAAGGGATGAAATTCGATTTGCATTTCAATCATGTGTCACGGAAGCACACACGAGACGGTACAATCGAGGTAAAAGCTCATGGGTACGGGAGTATCTTCGCACTCGGAAGAATTGTTTTTAAAATTGTGCGTTATTGTAAATGGTCGTTTGACAGGTTACAAAATTATATTACTTAGCAGTCGTACCTATCGTGTATGGTTTTACATCATCCCTACCTTACGGTGCGTTACTTTTGTAGCTCAGCGTTCTATTATTATCACCGCCTACTTGCCTGTACGTGGCGGAGCTTTGTTTGACAGCGTTTTCTTAGCCTACCACCGTGGCGCCTCTTTCAATCTGCGAACCAGGGCGAAGAAATGCTGTCCTGGGCCGAAAACGTGACCGGAATAGCTGCGTTGCCGTGCAGAATTCGCGTAAACATGTTGTATCGGGTCGTACTGTCACCTGTTGCATTTCGATTGTTTACATTGCTGGATTGAAAGGCTCGCGTAGACAAGTAGCTTCGAGTAGCAATCTCGCAGAATAATTTTCCCCCGGATTTGCACACATTCGCAGTTCATTTATTGCGCGATAAAGCTACCGTAATTGGGGTCTTCAGGATGATTTCTGCTGCAACGCCCCTTGCCCATCATTACCATATGAAAGACGGCAAAAATATACACAGTTCAAAGCATCCTGCAGTGCTGCTATTATTGCACTCCCCAGTCTGGCCAGCCGTCAACAGTGACCGTATCGACCGAGTGCGTTACGGTTCCGTGCGCCCGGAAGTAAGATTAATTTGAAACATTCAAACTGTAATCATAATAAATTATAGCTTGGGTGATGTAAAAAAAATATAACTACACCCCGACGGCGACGTGCAAAGTAGCGAGCGGACGTGGGTATTGTGCCGATGTTTTTTAGGTTAGACCATTTGACCTGGCTGTCCGACAGCACCCGGTGACAGCTCGAAAATTGAACAGGAAATGGATGATGGGAGTATCGTCGCGTCGTCCGAAGGCGGTCCACCGCTGGCAGTTGGCTGCGGAGTCTGTTTGGTGCATATAAGGAAGCCCATTTCATGGTTTGTGAACCTCCGCTTGCTCCTGCGGGTGTCAGATTCACCGGCGGGATTTTGGAGCACCGCCAGCCGGAATTGGACTGTTTGGCAAATAAGGATAATTTGTCAACGAAACCACGTACTTCGTTGGAGCACACCAAACAGTGGCGGTTATTGGGTGCGAATATGTTTGCGCTTGAAATACCCATCGGATGGACGTCATCAAAAGGAGCCTACTCGCTCACAATGATGGTCGTTTATAGGTGGCGAGATATTTTTGAATTAAATCTGCCACACAGCGCAAGGACTGAAACATTACCACACTTGACTGGCCGTGGCGTCGGTCGGAAATAGATTTCCACCATCACGCGGCGCATTAGAGTATTGAACATCCTAGTTCCTTTGTGCCACACCGTTCTCTTACCGCTTGAGGAGTGGAAAAAAATAATCCTTGAAATGATTATTACGACGCAATCGCACGGCCGCTCCACGGTTACGCGGCAAATAGAATGAGCACAGTAATAAGTATCTATATCGTCGCTTTATCGAGCGTGTTAAATGTCCCGGCTGGTCACGCTTCCCTCCCCCCGGGTGGAGCCTGCATCACCACGGGGACCACCAAGGGAACCAATATTTACCGCACGATTTGTTGCACAAGTTTTTAATATCATCATATCGGCCGCCATTTTCTGCTGTCCCAGGGGTTCCGTGCCGTGGGACACGATCCGATGACATACACGTCACCGGTGTTTGATTCGTTCTTGCACACGCTGTACAGGTTGGGGTAGTTTAATTCCTTGTTGAGCAGCAAGGGCGGCAAAAAAAAAAAAGATTGCGAAAGAGATAAAATAGCAGCGGGAGTGGGAGAGATACCTTCGATCCGAACAATACACGCGCTGTCCGGCGCCAGGTATTAAGGTGGCACCGATAAAGTACTTAATCAGCCCTTTTTTTGCAGTTCGTGACCGTTGTGAGGCACTTGTTGATCCGTTCGGTACACATGTAGGGAACTGGATGCGGATATCAGACGTGGGTAGCCGACTACGTTACACCAGTTGGAATCCTTTCGTTGAATCATTTTATAAGTTCCTTCCTGGAAGCAGGATATTTATATTTTTTCAGA
Organism: Anopheles punctulatus; assembly: GCA_000956255.1. Lineage (NCBI taxonomy): Eukaryota > Metazoa > Arthropoda > Insecta > Diptera > Culicidae > Anopheles > Anopheles punctulatus. Next base: position 7,482 of record JXXA01009043.1, on the reverse strand, counting down.
GTTATGTTGTTATACTTGAAAGTTAATTTTGTTTTACTTTAAACATGGCAAACAAATTACGAGAAGACAATTTTGAAAAATACTTTCAAAATAGTCAAGGTTCTTCAAACTTGATCGATTTTTTATCCCACGAACGCAAATAAATGCTATTCCTTGTTTACCAGTTATTAGTTTATTAAAAGATTCCAAATAAAAAATAAAATTAAAAACATTACCATTCATAAAAATCCATAAAAAGTAAAGAAAAATCGATTAACAGATTGTATGGTAATTTAAAGTGAAAATGAATTTTTTTTCCAAAAATTTTGGACTAGGTTCTTCTCCTTCCATATCCATCGATACCTTTCTTTTAGTATTTTTTAAATCTTAATAGTTATTATAAGTGAACCTGACTACTGTACCTTTTTATTCATTTTATATTAAGGGTTACACAAAATTTACACAGCAATATTTAAATTGGAATTAAAATTGAGGTTTATAGCATATTTAAATCATTTTGTTGTTGCGGCTAAGTATCATGTTATTTATCGAATTTATCTTGTGTTTGATCCTGTAGTCTTGGTTTTTACAACATTACATATTACAACCCTGTCTTGTATTTACAACTTTTGCGCGTTAAATCACATAAAATTGAAATCTGCATCGCGGCAGTTTCAACTGTTAGCCAATGTTTTCAATGACTGAGGAAGAATTAAATTAAAACTTTTGACCGTACCCCTGCTGCGACCAATGTTAATGTAATCAAACACATAAACCCTACGGTGTGGAACCCTTCCTATAAATTCATCCGATTTGTCCCTCCGGCCGGTGCGTGAAGAAATAAAACACCCTTTAGCACACACTTCCTAGAATTCGGTCCATCTTCGAGGTACAGCGCAGCGCGGTGGTAAACATATTATCGCACAAATAGATACACCATATACCATGTATGCTCTGGTCCGCCCAGGAGACACTTGAGGTTTGTTGTCTGCGTAGTTTTCTGCGTTCGTGGCTGTGATGTGTGCGAGAGCGCGTGGGAGATGCTTATCCTTTCCGGGTGGCCCGAGGGGAACCGGCTCGTCCGGTTTCGTACGTGTGAACGCATGTCCTTCAATCCTTTCGAACGGTTGAGCAACTCCTCCACCTCCATTTTCGCCCGACGCTTCGTCATCGCTCGTCAAACGTTCGTGAGGTGTTTATTGATGTAATCAATATCTTTATTTGTTTATCTTATTCATTCTCGCCGGTGGTTTCACACCTCATCACGCTCGCACTCGCCTCGCACGAGGTTCATAAATACCGCGCGCACCTAAGAAACACGTTCGTTGCGTTCAACCCGGCACGCAGCTCCGTTCCAGCGAAATTCTTCCACCACACCGTGCGGGTGATTGAAGCCCCGGGATGCATGATACGCTCGTGACCTTACCGTCGGTGTAAAAAGGGGAAACACACGGGATATCTTCATTGCTTGCGATATAGTCGGTTTCGTTTGATCTACTGAAGGATGGAAATCTGCAAGAAATTGAGCTAGGATTTGTTTCTTTTACACCATCAGACACCAACAGACTGTAGAGGAATGTATCCTTTTCCGTTCTTCCTTTCATTGGATATAGGGCAAATCTGTTTATTTTTCCATATTCGTAAAGAGTTGGAGCTGACGTTAATAAAACAGCACATATTAACCACGAGTCAGAAACTTTTATCTTGAGATTGCATTCCTCTAGGCTGAAATCGATACAACGCCTAAAAGTATGCAATGTGTGCTACAAGGAATTTTTTATTTTTGGAAGGGGTTTAGCCAACTCAATAGATTATTTTAAACGTCTCAAATATTAATTACTTTGTTTTAAAATATTAGTAATATTTTTCCAAAAATATGAAGCTACAAAAATTATTACCATTTACTTTTTTTTTTATTGGAGAGGTTTTATTGGAGTTCCACGGTTCCAAAGTCGTCATACATTTGTCAAAGCCACATTACTGCATCTATGGCATTTATTATTATGCTATTCTGTGTGTTCTTATGTTTAAAAAAAGCATTGAATCAATAAAAACTATGTGATTATGATGGGGATTTTTATTTTTGTTGCTTTTGGACACCTCGTTTGCTGAAAAAAGTGTCAATTATTTTATTAATTGTAAAACTGTACCCATTAATAGCGCTCAATAACCCTTTAAAAATGAAAAACTCAATAGTACATGAAACCTAGCTCACACATTTGCACTTTAAAAAGCATAGTATCGGTGATAGAATCGATAGAACCTACCACGAAACGTTCAATCAATCACTCCACGCTCAATTCGACGCCAGCGCAAAAACCCAAAGATCGTAAGATTATCATTTCATCTGACCTAATCCGCCCATTGTCCCAACCATTCAACTCCCCGAGCCTGAACGTTAAAAGTTTTCCCCAAACCCTACAGCTGTCCACGTTAAGCCGCACTACGTGTGCTCATTTTTGTGCCATTTCATTTCATTTTTTTTTCTGTTGCCCGTTTCGTTTCGTTCACTAGATATTCGCACTAATGATTGACACATGATGACACCGCGTGGAAGTGCCCATTACCACGGAAGCCGTATCGGAATGGGAAAAGTTTTGCCTTGGTTTTTTTTTTATTCTTTCTTTTTGACGATCCCTGAGGGTGCTGGGTGAGGTTCGCCGAACGGCAAAGTTTTCGAATAAAAATCGTTCGGTAAATAATGACGATTATTAGCTTTGCGTGACACCGCTCCCGGCAGTGCTTTGAAGCGTTGGTGTTGCTTCCTGCCGGAGCGTTTGCTAACGACCGATGAGAATGATATTGAGATTAGTGGTCGGTTCGGAGCCGGATAGTTTTGCACACATCCTTTCCGCGGTTCCGGTGTCCTGTTTGGGTGGGTGTCCAGGCTCGGAGGAGGGAACGGGGAACAATTTTTAAGCTGATTTATTATAGTTGTACCGGATCCGAGGGGTGAAAGACTCCGGTTGCGGCGTGCATCGTGTGCAATACTTGTCCTTGCGCTCTTACCCTTTGCACACTCGTCCAAAGGACTCGTCGTTCTATGCACGGCAGGAGCGCCACTCTTGCCGGATGTCGGTCACAAGCGTCACGACTAAAAGGGCACATGGTTTCTGGCGAGAGAACGCCGGTGGGGGAGTGAAAAAGGGCGCCAAATGGGAAGGGCGACATAAATGGAGCAGGCCAGGGAAGGATGAGCGGAATTAAATCACTTGTCCGGTGTCTGGCTCGTTGGCGCCTGACCGATCGTTGTACTAATTTTCCGTTAACACCGTCTACCGCCCGGTGTTCCGGGTGGTTTCGTCTGTGTGTAACGTGCCTTTTTTATGGCCTTGCCGGGTCGGTGATGTTGCGTTCGAGTATCTGCAAGTGTAACACGAGCTTTTGTAGGGCATTGGCGATGCTGAGCTATGGTCGGTACCAGCATTTGAATGAACGTTTTATTTAGTGCATATTTCCGTACTCTTCTACTAAAGAAGTACAAATCAATATATGCCACACAAATTAAAAAAATAATATTGAATACTTTTTTTGGAAATAAAATAATTAAAATAAATTTCAATAATACGGAATTTCATCGCTGTTATTCTCTGTGAGAGGAATTTTTACAAATAAATGCATTCAAATAACTTTTGCACAGCATTTTTATGTTCAAAAATAATTTTGTTCAATAATGTAGTCGCTTAATAATTTTCTTTACTATGCTCTAAGAAATCATAAAGATTGTCAGCAGTGCTTATAGGTCCTTGAAGGAACAAATCAGGTCCATAACATATTTTTTGAATAAACTAAAGATAATGATTCTATATTTTTATTTTTTAAGCTATTTTTCATTCTCAATATGATTTTAAACATCCTCTGAAAAGGAATTGTTTAGACAAAAAAATATCTTTTTCCAATGGATGGGGTTGAAAATCATTCACAGAGTATTTAAAATTATTTATTTATTATTTTTGTATTTTTGAAGGAGCGGGAGAGTTAGATTCTTAATTAATGTTGATTAACTCAACACTGTTTATTCTTTCATTTAAAATAAGCTTTTAGTCGTTCGTTTGCATGCAAATTGGAAAGACATTTTTTGATGTTTGAATAATGAATGATTATGTTTCGTATCACATTTGACAACAAAAGCTGTCGGTGATATGGAGTTTCCCCATTCTCACTTTACATCCCAACCCCATTCCCAAGCCTGGCGAAACACTCGTGACGTGCCGCTTCCCCGAAACGTGCGCGTAAATACGAGCGCTCGCACGGGAAATTGCGCAATTGGATGTGCATTTTATTAAGTGATTTGTGCTTTTAATCTACGTCTTCCGAACGCACCGGTAAGCCGTTCGCCTCGCAGGCGATTACTCAATTGGGCCACTGCTCAAAAAGGCAACCGTCTCACGTGGGAAGAGTGGTGCGGGAGCTGAACCGTGTCGTGTCGCATTTGTAACAGCTCATGTTGTGACGGTTACATTATTTACCGCCACCGTCCGGACGAAATCGTCACGAATTTGCCTTTGCCAGGAGCGATGGGGGAATGTAAGCAGGAGCGGGGGGGAGTAGAGGGAAAGGAACAAAATTTACATATTCACCTGGCTGCATCCACATGCACTTGCACGAACAAAAGCGCACCGTCATCGTTTTCAGCGGCACCGGTACGTGCCAGCGCCACTATTGTTTTACAGGTTTCGCTTTTCACCATCGGGTGGTGGTGGCAGGGGCAAATTAGTCCTTTGGAATTAGTACGCTGCGTCCTGGTAAGGGCGGGCATGATTCCTCGAGTCTTTAGTCCGATTAGAAGCGTCGGTATTTAACACCGACAGCGTGGTGGGTTTTGTTAGTACACAACGGTGTGCAATTTTATGCAACAACATGCTTGCCGCCTGCTTCGACGCTACTTGAATGCTGCTGCTGCTGCTGCTGTTTGGATTATCCGGAGAGCTGAAGAAGTGCTCAAGTGGTGGATTTGTCACTTTGGTTTGCTTTAGCAATCGAAGGAAATCGATAGAATGCAGTTATGAGCATTCATTGTGTGTACTTTACACAACAAACTCTAATTATGGAGAGCGACAGCAGTAATGCAGTAGTAAATCTCTCTAACTCTGACTAAAACAGCTGTGAAAATTTTAATTTGATGGTAATTTTGTTATGAAAATTTCACTATTTTGTAAATTAATATTAGTATAATATTTAACCTTTTTTCTAGTTAGTGAGACTAATTTTCAAAAATGTCTGCTCCCAGAAAATCTTTTCCAAGGCAAAAAGTTTCCAAACAGTGTAAGGGTTCTTACATTCAAAGCAATCTCAATCTTTTTTAAAACATGTTTATAGTTCAAAATTTCTCTTATTGTGTTGTGATATTTATCCAACTTCATATTCTTAATTAATTAGATACTTAGAGCAGTTCATATGAAGGATGCAGAAGCTATCAGATGTTTGTTTATTATAATTCTAATATTTGCTGTTATTGTACAGAAAATTCCAACGCAAAGTAATAGCCTTAAAACACCCGGAACAAAGAATCATTCATTGGACCACTTTTGGCGAAACAATTTAACACATTTCACCAGGCGAAAATTGAATTCCCAGCGTGTCCTAATTTGCTTGAAAGCCAACCGGCAATAAACTATACCAGGCAAGATTGGCGGTTTTTTGTTGTTGTCCAGGAAAATGAACGCCGTGAACGTTTGTATCCGATCAGAGAAGTAACTGATTTGTCCGTCACAAAAAAGAAAGAAAAAAACTATGTCACTCCACAGAACTCTCGTGAAGGTGAACACGAAAGGATGAAACGGAACAACACACTCACAGTGCGAGATTTTCCCTTAGTAGCTTGCTCAGAGTATGGTTCAATTTAATTTTCCCAACCGTATCCTTGCACCAGCTGCCTGTATAGTTTCGTTACTTTACCGGGTTTTTTTCCTGAATAAGTTTCCCATCATCCAAACAGCTTAACCCGTTTGGAAGATGCAAATCGGTGCTACGAAAAAGTAACCGCAATCGGGGCCACTTTCAGTTCGAATAATTTGACTACGTATGTGAGAAAGTTTTGTGGCCACGATCTTTTCAGAGAACGACTCTGCAGCGTCCCGGGAGGGATGAAAGTTACAACTGTGTCGATAAAACGTGTTCGATAGTGGGATAGTTTTACGAGCTGGTTGGTAGCATTTCATTTCAGTAAATGGGGCTCGCTCGCCGAAGTAACAGGAAGGTTGTAATTTGTTAAACGATTTGTGCTGCGCTTGTATCGGTGAAACGGGTAAGGATTTGGCACTTTTAGTAACTAGCATGATATCAATATATACTATCGGTTACGGTTCCGAGTTGTGTATAACTGCACAAGTGGCCTCTTTCACCGTGAAGGTTTGCGTCTCGGATAACGTCATACCCAAATTTGAAAAAAAAAATTAAATTGAATATAAATTCAAATGAGCAAAATAACGAATCCGGCACAGTGATGTAATTTATCGATTTTGAAAACTGCATGAAATGTAGAAATGTGACAATGTTATTTACATTGCATACTTTTAGGCGTTGAATTATCTCGGAAACAATCCAAGCTGGCTCACATAAATAAGTACCATTTGCAAACGTATGGAAATTTAAATAAAAATCAAAATGCAGCATATTTAATCAAATGATAAAGGTATTTAAATAATTCAATTTCCTACCATTGTAGTCGTGCTGTTCATTAAGATACGATTTAGAAACTAAAAATTGTGAAAATTATCGCTAGAAATTTAAACAAAATTTATGGAAACATTTATGGCTGTAACCATTTTTCAACCACGGATTGATTTGATGCTTTCTGGCGGGAAAGCTAACAGCGCACGGTTTACACAACCATCTGCCTTGCGTTCTATAGAAAGCCCAACCGATCGATCGATCGAAACAGTGCCTCATGCATGCCGTACATCATCCGCACATTCTAGGCCACCCTCTATCTTGACGTAATGACGTAAACGAACCGATAAGCTACAACTCACTCACAACCCCTTCAAAACCAGCGCCAGTGTACGCGCGAGTGTTGTTTACACTCGCAAGATTACACCTGCAATAATGGCAGGAGCGTTCGCAGGCAGTTTGCTGGAAAAACGCGACGCTGCGTGGAAAATGTGAAAAGTGACTTCGGATGGGAGGGTAAAAACGATCATATCTATCACTCGCCTATCAGCAATCGTGGCGGTTATCGCGAGTGTGGTTGCACACGGTTAGCAGCAATTTATTGCTATCGATATTTATCACGGGCACGCTGCGTTGCTTCGTTTGTATTAAATTTGTTAGGCTGTGTGTGTGTATGTGGTTTTTTGTGTTGCGCCTATTCGTTCTGCGATTTTTTATCTGTGTAAGGAAAACATGTTTTCCTGTTTTTATCCTGTACAGATAAGTTTTTCTTGCACAATCCAGCATGCGGTGGCAGCAATTAATTTTCTGCTCGATTTTGAATTATCGTGAAGGTATATTTGCGCAAACAAACACAGTTACAGCTTTGCCTTGATTAAAATCAATAGATAA